>LIEC01011256.1:92370-103901 GCA_001925005.1 Drosera capensis
TGTCATCAACTTGTAATCGTCATCGACCAATCCGGTCCATCAATCATATCAACATAGGATCAAAGAGATATATGTTACATTGACATAACTAGATCCAACAATGATCACGTAATCAACGACATGGATCAAGTATATGTGTGTAGCATGAAAATAACATAAAGTGTGGTCCGAAATAGAATGTCTATTTCCAACTGATCCACCTGAAACTTTATCGAGATCAATCTCAAAACTGTAAGAGTACATTAAACTTTAAAATTGTAAATCTGCATATACAACTTAATTAACCAAACATATGTTTGACACCATAGAAATAGTACATATCAAACTCCCACTAAAATCCTTAATCCTCAACTGATTTGACACCCATATGAGCAACATTCTCATAAAACACTTTGGGTGGCAATCCCTTAGTGAGCGGATCCGCAAATATGGAGTTAGTACTGATGTTTTCTATGGATAATTGTCCTTTCTGTACTCTTTCTTTCACAACTCGAAATTTGACCTCTATATGCTTTTGCCTTGGTCAAACTGTTGTTATTTTTAGCATAAAGTACTGTTAACTTATTGTCACACAATAACGTGAGTGGCCTTTTACTGCCATCCATTATGCACAGTCCAGTAACAAAAAAATTCGCAGCCATAATTCTTGATTGGATGTCTATGTAGCCTGATGTAGATTTCATATTATCCCGACACCCAGCAAAATCAAAGTCGGTATACCGAATGATCTCAAGCTGATCCGACCTTCGATATGTAAGCATGTAATCTTTTGTTCTTCGTAACTATCTCATGACCCTTTTGGCTGCTTTCCAAAGGTCTATTCTCGAATTGCTGAGATATCTGCATAGTATCCCAACTATGTATGCTAGATCAGGTTGTGCGCAAACCTGAGCATACATTAGACTCCCTACAGCCGAAGCATAAGGTGTCTTCTCCATTTCTTTGGTTTCAAAACCATTCTTTGGCACTGATTTAAACTAAATTTGTCTCCCTTAGCAATAGGAGTGTCACCTGGTTTACAATCCTGCATGTCATATCTCTTAAGAACCTTATCGATATAGCCCTTTTGTGAGAGTCCGAGAACACCTTTGAGGCGATCTCAATGTATCTGAATTCCTAATACAAAAGAGGCGTTACCAAGATCTTTCATTTCAAATTTCATTGAAACAAATCTCCTAGTTTCGTGCAATAAGTCTATATCGTTGCTGGCAAACAGTATGTCATCGACATATAAAATCAGAAAAATATGCTTTTTCCCACTGAACTTGTGGTATATACAGTCATCAGCTATATTTGGTTCAAAACCAAAAGATGTAATGACATTATGAAACTTATGATACCACTGACGGAAAACTTGCTTGAGCCCATAGATGAATTTCTTTAATTTGCAAACCATTTTCTTTGGATCTCCCGAAACAAAGTTTTCTGGTTGCTGCATATAAATTGTTTCTTCAATGTCACCATTAAGAAACGCTGTTTTAACATCCATCTGATTAAGCTTAAGGTCAAAATGAGCCACTAGTGCCATTATTATCCTAAAAGAGTCTTTCGATGAAACCGGAGAGAAAGTCTCTTTAAAGTCAATGACTTCCTTTTGAGTGTAGCCCTTAGCGACAAGACGAGCTTTAAATCTTATGATATTGCCCTCTGAATCCTTCTTGGTTTTAAATATCCATTTGTAACCAATGGGTTTTACACCTTCGGGCAATGAGACAAACTCCCAAACGTCATTGTCACTTATGGACTTAATTTCATCGTTCATGACATCAATCCACTTTTGAGATTTAGAACTTTTCATAGCCTGACGGAAGTTGATTGGATCATCTTCCACAAGTCCAAAATCTGTTTCTTGTTCCTGGAGGAAGACAAGAATTTCTTCCACCATTTCCAAGTTTACCTCATGTTCTTGGAGAAATACAATGTAGTGATCCGAAATTGCATTTCTCCTCTCTCTAGTGGATCTCCTTAATGACACTTCATGTTCTTGAGATTGTTGAGTTTGATCCTCATTAATAATGTCAGGAATTTGATTAGGGAGATTATCAAGATTGTCTTGAACTAGAGTTGTTTCATGATCCCTGTCAAGAATGACAATATTCTGATCATGATCAACAATAACTGATGGAAGAGACACATGTTCTTCCTCAAAGACAAAATCTCTAACTTTATCTCCCCACCCCCCAAACTCAACATCCTCAAAGAACCGGACATTACCAGTCTCAAAAATAGTGCTTGAAGTGGGATCATAGAACTTATACCCTCTTAATCTTTCGGAGTATCCAACAAAATAGCTACTAATTGTTTTACAGTGCAGTTTCTTTTCATTTTGCCTATAAGGCCTTGCCTCAGCTGGGCAACCCCAAATATGCAAGTGCTTTATACTGGGCTTTTTCCCAGTCCATAGTTCATGTGGGGCTTTAATAGTAGCTTTAGTTGGAACCCTGTTAAGTATATATGCTGCAGTTTTCAATGCCTCTCCCCAGAGTGAGTCTAGTAAGGTAGTATGACAAATCATGCTCCTCACCATGTCCTTTAATGTTCGGTTTTGTCTCTCAGCTACACCAATAATGCTAGGACTACCTAGCATAGTGTATTGAAGAACGATCCCACACTCCTCTAGGAATTTCACAAATGGCCCTGAACGTTGTTCACCTGAACCATCATATCTACCATAGTATTCACCACCACGGTCAGATCTAATGGTTTTAATCTTTTTCCCTAATTGATTTTCAACTTCGGCCTTATATGATTTGAACACGTCTATTGACTGGGACTTCTCATGGATGAGATATAGATACCCATAACGAGAGTAATCGTCTATGAATGTGATAAAGTATTGTTGACCATTTCTACAGGGTATAGGAAATGGCCCACAAATATCCGAATGTATCAATTCTAAGACGTTTGAAGCTCTCTCGGCACCTAATCTAGTCTTGTTTGTCTGTTTACCCTTGATACACTCAATGCATATATCCGAATTTGAGGAACCAAGAGAATCAAGAATTCCATCTGACACGAGTTTCTGAACTCTTTGTTTGGATATATGACCCAAACGTTTATGCCAAAGTGATAACGAATTCTCACTGATTAATTTTCTTTTAGTACCACGAGAACTTACATGCAAGGTTTCATTATATGAGGTAGTTGTATCAAGAAAATATAGGTTATCATATCCGGATAAAAGACCAGAACCGATAAGATTTGAACCTTGAAAAAGACTAAATTTATTGTTTCCAAATAAACAACAATAACCGAATTTGTCCAATGCGGAAACTGAAATTAAATTCCGTCTAAATGACGGTATAATAAATGTCTCTTTCAAATCCAAATAAAATCCGATCTTTAATAATAACCTAATCTTTCCAATAGCCTCAACCTCAACCCGCTTGTCATCACCCACATAGATGTATCTTTCACCATCACTCGGTTTTCGGCAGCTCAGGCAACCCTGCATAGACACACTTATATGAGTAGTAGCACCAGAATCTACCCACCAAGTGTCTTTGGGTACCGAAATTAAATTAACCTCAGAACAAAAAAGAGCAAGAGACATACCCTTTTTCGCACGCCAAGCGTGGTATTTGGTGCATTCTCTTTTCTTGTGATTAATCCCTTTACAAAAGAAGCAACCAGATTCTATAGTTTCAACTTTATTTCCCTTAGTTTGCTTCTTCTGTGGTCTTGAGACCGCAGCTTCCTTATTTTTCCTTTTCCTGTTGTCCTTAGAAGCTGGTGCCAAATGAGCACTTTCTGTCTTATCTTGCTTTATCCTCTCTTCCTCTTGCACACAATGTGAAATGAGCTCATTAAGAGTCCATTTCTCCTTTAAGCAGTTATAACTGACTTTAAACTGATTGAATTGTGTAGGAAGAGAGATCAAAACTAAGTACACAAGCAGTTCCTCAGGTAATACCAGCTTGAGTGCATTTAGTTTTGAAACAGTATGAGACATTTTCAAAATGTACTCCCTTATGTTCCCTTTGCCTTTATACCTCATTGAAACAAGATTACTCAAAAGAGTACTACTTTCAGCATTTTCGTTTTTTGCAAAACGTTTCTCAAGTTCGGTAAGGAACGATTTGGCATTAGCCTCTTCAAACATAGTGCCCCTGAATGACTCTGGAATTGCACGTTTCATGATCATAAGACTCGTGCGATTTGAGCGTTCCCACTTCTCCATCTCCCTCTTTTCATCAGGGGTAGATGTATCCTTAAGAGTAGCAGGTTGCTCAATCCGAAATGCAAGGTCTAGATCCATGCAACCGAGAACTATCATAACGTTCTCTTTCCATTCCTTAAAGTTTGTGCCGTTAAGCACATGGATACTGTTAATGTTTGCAGATATTGTAGCAGGAGAAGTATTGACTGAAAAAGAACAAAAGATAATATCAAACTACAAGCTCACAATTATTACTGAAATATATCTTTAATTTACAGATTCAAATAATTGACAAATCCCCATCACAAGATACCTAGCACACGACATTGATTTTAATCTTTGGATAGAAAATCAACTTGTAAGTGATACTCTTGGTGTAATAATCAAATATTGACAATAAGATCCTGTCAAATATTAAGTCTTGTTTTGGACCGACTTAACATTCACATGGAAAACATAATAAATGTCACATATTTATTACCACAAGCATGTTTTACTTCCAGCCAAATAAAAACTTCCTTTGGGCCGATTATTAAATGCATGGAATTAATACACACAAAACATCTTAATATTTTAGATTAATTAATTTACACAAAAGAGATTGCTTTGACAACATATTGTTTCAATTAACTAATTTAGAATATTAGACATATGCAAAATGTATATAAAACATTATTGTCAAATATTGAATCTGAATTCAAATTTTATTTGTTTACCATTTTAAAAAAAAATGAAAACAAATTTGAATCGTATCTTACATATATTCCATTTAAATATTTAAATAGAAATAAATCTGAATCTGAATTTGAATCTTATCTCAAAAATCTTTTTTTAATATCTTTTGAATATATGCGCTAAAAAAATCACATATTCCATATTCCAAAAAACAAGGTTTCCAACAATTTAAACTACCTACATTAACACCGCAGGCGGTTGAAAAAATAGTAGATTACAAATCGCAGGGAACAAATCAGCATTACACTATGCTACTGAAAAGATTTTGAGATAAATTCAACATCATAATATGTCAATATAGCTGTCTGCTACTGAAATAAATTATGAAGAACTGCCTATCATCCATGGGAACACACGAAACCGTACATAACATCACCATTTGTGTCTATATTGCTTCTGCGCAAACTCCATGTAGTTTATTCTATAAAGATGATTTCCAGGAAAGACCACCACTACAAGTTCATAATGATATATCAAAATTTCAAACCTTGGATTATAGGCAGGCAGTATCTACTCAATGTGGCAATAACATGGGCCAGCGCACTTCAACACCACATTTCATCTTGATTGACGTTAAATTTAAAATCAAATTATTCAAATAACTCAATATGAAGAAGGCTCTGATATCAATTGTTGGAATTAATCCACATAAATAAATGTAACCTTCATATCGAATTATTTAGAATAATTCATAAGCGGAAGCGTACCTGAATCCATAAGTGTAAGCCTTTAATCCGGGTTGAAGATCGTCTAGGTTAGTATCTTCCAGTTGATACACACGCTAGGGTTTCTCTCTCGCGATGGGATGCTAGAAAGATGCAACGTATATTCAACCGGGGACCATAACCTTCATATATATATATATATATATAGTCGTGCTTAACCCTAATCAGTCCATCATCAATTAGGATCAAGCCAGTAGATATCTACACAATTGGACCCTATACTTTATGAGAAGACATATTAGCCCACTTAATATTAATATCCGTAGGACCACTAATATTTGGGCCAAATCGAAAGATAGCACATAACATATAATTAATCCGTAAATTAAATTATCCATGTACATATACTATGAGTCCATTAATCCAACATTCTAAACCTAATCTTGATTTTTATTGTTCATTGTGGTTATTTTTTGCGTTGCTTTATTTGACTTTGTTGAATAGTGTCATTTTTCTATTTGATTGAGTTATATTTTTCTGACATTCGTTGAGAGAAAACAAGCATATAGTATTCACCAATTAATATGTCTGCGATGGATATGCTAAAATCTTTTTTCCAATAAACTTGATAAATGTAATGGTGAGAATATTTACTGTTGGCAACAACATGAAATTTTGGCTTACTCGTTTTTTATATGTAATTTTAAATGACAAATCTGATGAAATCACTTCTAGAAAATCTTCTGATAAATCAGATATAATCGGATAAAAACAGTTGAAAAATCTACTACAAATGATAATTTTACTAATAAAGATATTTTATGTCGTGGAAGAATATTGAGTGCCTTGAGTGATAATATCTATAAAATATTTTGCCATTCGAAAATTGCCGTTAAATCGTGGGAGTCTCTAAAAATGAAATATGAAACTGCCGAAAAGAGATTGAAAAGATCTTCTGTTAAAAGATTAATTAATTTTTAAATGATGGATGGAAAGCCAGTTCCTGATCAAATTCATGAATTGAAAATATTGATTTCGACATGAAATTAAATGGCATTACCTTTAAAAAAAAAAAAGGCATTACTTTACCAGATATTATTCTTGTCACATTTTTGATTTGTAAACTTTCATCTTCATGGGGTCTGATTTTGCAAGATCGTTAAAACAAAAACCGGAAAGTTTTTCATTTGATGATTGATTGGTTTCTCTACGAATTGAAGATAAACATTGTCTATCTCAAAAATAACAAAAATCAGAATTTCAAGCAAAAGCCCATCTTGTTAAAAATTTTAATAAACCAAAATCTAAGATTTTTAAAAATAATAGGCAAATTAAAATAAATTCCACAAGATTTTTTTATTTTTATTTTTTTGGAAAAGAAAAATAACGTTCCCAATAATACACATATGAATAAAAATCAAGGGAATGAGAAGTTCTACTACGTATGTGAACGAACAAATCACACTGCCAAAGATTGCTATCAACGATAACGCCAACCTAGATAGGCGGGAATGAGCTCTGCTCCTAAACCTACTCATCAAGGTGCATACAGTCCAATCGAAAGCATGCACTAATAGGTCAATGAAGTCAGGAATTCTTGACAAGCGATGGCCTAATGAAAAGAAAGGACAAAGGAGATAAGGAATGGCAGCTTGAAGGACTAGATCAACGGTACTTAAGATCGACTAGCACGCTTTCCCACTATCCCGAAACTCCTAATACGCTTCGTCAACCTACTTATAAAGCCATGTGTTCTACCGTTCCTATTGATAGAAGACTACATCGATATAAGAGATTGTGTATAATAATGGTTACAAGAATCCTATATTTATAGGACTTATGATCGGGAATATGCTACGGAATATGTCGTTACAACGGTCATATTACAACGGTCATATTCTAACGACCATATTACTAATATCATAATAATATTTCTAACATCCCCTCAAACTTAAGATGGTTCTGAAAAAACAAATTTGAGTTTGTATAAAGGATGAATCTGAATTTAAAACTTAACCCATTAGAACTGATTATTTGACCTCGTCCGTCTTCATGAGTTGGAGTCCATTTCCTTGCGAGATCGAGTTTCTATCATCACCAGTCAGCCGTAGTCGAATGGGAACCGTCGTCGTGGTGGATCTGCATGGTTTAAACTCACGCGATTGTTTAGAGATCCATTTGGTGATTTCTTCACGTTCGGGGCATTGGAGCTTGGCTGATTCCTTCTCCAGCGAGACAGATAACTGGTGATTTGGAGGACGTCGATCCCGGGTTGGAGACGGTCGAAAAACTGGCATCGGAAGCGGAAGCGGTCAAAGACCAAGCCTAGGCATTTCGTCAAGCAAATTGCGTCCAAACAAACTTGTTAAGAAGTTTCAGCTAGACATTTCGTCAAGCAGGTTGCAGGCAGACCACAAGAGAAATCCTGCAGGCCATAAGAGAAATCCTCCTCTTCCTCTTCTCCTTCTTTGATGACAGCCACTGCCCGGAGAACCTCAACCTAGTCGTGGACAGCTCGGTGGCTGTGGGTGCGACGCCAAATCTGGTGGCGTGGGCGATTGGTGGTGCGCCCAGATCTCACGGTGAAGGAAGGGAAGCTTTGGTGGCTGCGAAGAGGACTACAAGAGTCCTGGTGGTCGACGACGACGACGACAGCTAGCGACGGCTACGAAGCAACGACGACGGATTTGGCACTCGTTCGAAACACGCAGAGGATCTGGTCGGGTGCGCAGATGACTGCGACTATGATACTTCGAAGAATTGAACCCACAAATCCCCATCAATGGCCTCCTCACAAGACCCTGACGAGTGCACAGTCGCCTTCGCATCGAAGCGATACTCGGTGGCCTGCGATAATGACCGGCGATGACGCTTCTCGTGGTGAAGCGATGTGATAGAGTCCGGAGTTGGGACAGTCGGATCTGAGCTCGTCGGGTCCACTCCATGTAGGTGGAGCGGGAAGATATGTTGGTGGTGGCTGAGATTGACGAGTGGGGAGCAGATCTCGCAGTTGATGGTGACGACAGCTTCCCTTCGAGAGGGAAATTGGGAGTCAAAGCGGTCTCCTCCTACGGCGAGGTCATGGTGGCCCTCCGGTGGCGGTGCTGATGCGCATAGCTTCCTAGATTTGGCTCACAAGCCTCGGTGACAAGTGAAATTTCGGCTGGATGGTGGTGTTGGAGCTCCGTGGCTGTGGGATGGTTGATGGCCAGAAATGTGGGATGGTTGATGTCGATGGGCAGCGCGGTGCCTGTGGGTGGCTGGATTTTTCCGGCAAGGTTAGGCAATCAGCGGAAGCGGTGGTAAATGGTCACGCGTTAATGTTCGACGGGTGATGCCGATAGTCCGTGAGGGACCTCGGCTCTGATACCATGATAAAAGAGTACATCGATATAATAGATTGTGTATAATAATGGTTACAAGAATCCTATATTTATAGGATTTATGATCGGGAATATGCTACGGAATATGCCGTTACAACGGTTATATTAAAACGGTCATATTCCAACGACCATATTACTAATATAATAATAATATTTCTAACACCTACTGATAAGGCTTCCCTTTGCCAACTCCTGAGAAAGAAGTCCAGTCAAGAGAAGTAGTTGATTCCAATAGTTTAGCTCTTCCCCTTTTATTCTAGTTGTTAATAACCCAGAGTTAAAAACATTATTTTTAACTCAAAATGATTAGTGGATTGATGTTAGAACTATAAGAAATTTTTTTTTATCTATTAGGAATCAATCACACGTACTGTGAGCATGGGAAATGGGAGCATGGCACATGTCCTAGGAGATACTACTTTATTAGAATTAATTCATGGTAACATATGTGATTGCAATGGATTGTTAACACGCGGTGGTAAAAGATATGGTGCTTTACCCGTAGACGCTTATGGGACTCGTCCTCGGAGGGACTTCCCGAATGATTTTACCCAGTATTGTTATGTTTACTTAATTAGCAATAAAATTGAACTTTTTGATAAATTTAAAATATATAAAATAGAGGTAGAAAATCAACTAGAAAAAAAAACAAAAATTTTATGGTCTAATAGAGGTCGAGAATACACCTCATTAGAAATGATTGAATTTTATGAATCATATGATATTATTCGTGAAGTTACTGTACCTTATTCACCTCAATCTAATGGGGTACCATAAAGAAAAAATCGTACCTTATTAGAAATGATAAATGCTATGCTTAGTAGTTCTAGCTTAAATAATAATTTGTGGGATGACGCATTATATACTGCTTGCCATATATTAAATAGAATCCCTTATAAAACCAATGATAAAACCCCTTATGAATTATAAAAAAATAAAAAGTCAAATTTGAAATATCTCAAAATGTGGAATGCTAAAGTTAATATCCCACTTAATAAGAAAAGAAAAATTGAATAAAAAACAATTGATTGTATTTTGAAAAAATACCTAAAAAATACTACTTGGAATATTTTATTTCAAGAAGGTATTAATAACTTTCATAAATTCTTACAAAATATCACCCCATCCAACCCCACCCCAAGTAGTACGTCTACAAAACAATGTAATACGTCTATAAAGAATAATACATCCTTAAAAAAGTTAGTACGTTCGTTAAAATCCAACCGAAATAACTAATACGTTTCTTGGAATCTGATTGAAACAACTAGTATGTCCGACAGAATTCGATCTGAATTAATACATCCATCGGAATCCAACCTAAACAAATAATACGTCCGTCAGAATCCGACTTAAACAAGTAGTATATCCGTCAGAATTCAACCGGAATAAATAATACATCCGTCGGAATCCGATCAGAACTATACATCCGGTCAAGATCGGAGCGAAACAACTAATACGTCCTACTGAATCTAGTCGGCGCAACAAATATGTCCGTCACAATCCGACCCAACAACCAAAATTAAAATTAAAAAAAACTGACATATTTCAGCGCCGCCAACCACCACCACCGACTACCACCACTCTCCTCAACCTTCAATAAATGAAACAATCCTTTCCATTGAATGAAACTTTATCCAGATGATAAACATTGCAAGCTTTATGAGTACGGTAAGCATGAAGAACATGAACTAAATAGAACGAGTACAGTGTGCCTCGAGAACCCGGAACACACCATTGCTCCCGTCAATACCCCAAACCAAACACAAAGCCAACACCCAAACAAAGCAGAACCTCAACATCTCCCCTAATCGCAGATCCATTTCTCGCCCCTTTTCTACACCAAAACTCAACACTAAATCATCTTGTAACGCCCCGGGATTTTCTGTCCAATACCTGCTAAACACGTGGCGTTACCGCCGCTCCAAAGTTTCTTTCGAAGCAAGGCGACAGGAATACAAGAGGTTTAAGTATCAGAAACATAGAATCTAGAAATAAATATCCAACTTACATCGTTTTGAATTACATAAATATCGTACTCCAAAAATATAAGCGAAATGTTACAGAAAGACGAAACTAATCATCATCGCTATGTAACGGTCCCCTCCACGATCCTTTATTACCTGAAACGAATATGTAACCGTGAGCTTGAAAGCCCAGTAACACAGGATACACATCCATCTCAGGGGTTTGGCATGCTTATTATATCATGCATTTCCCATGCACAACAGAATGCAATGCAAGCAACACCGAGCAATCATATGCCAATCAGGAACGTTTAAATACGTACAGGATAATAATAATACAAGTCAAGCAGATTAATCCCTATTTCAGTATCGCTGGCCTATATTAAAGGCTTTTACAGGTTAATGACATGCTCTGACATGTCATATTGATTCTCAAGACTTTTACAGATAACAACGTGCTTTTGTCACATTATAACAATTCTTATGGCGTTTACAGGTTAATAACATGGGAGGAGTTACAGCAGGAGTTTATCGTTAATAGTATCGTCATACTAATAACAATTAACAAACAGGATTGTCGCTGCAGACGACCCAGGATGGTTAATAATAACCAAACACGGCCACC
>LIEC01011257.1:0-92783 GCA_001925005.1 Drosera capensis
TGCGAACTTGAATACATGCTCTTATGTTAACTTGGTCGTGTACTTTTATCCAGATTGTCCCTACGGTATACACCAATGTGAGAGGCGGTACTATATATTCAAATCAGGTAATCATAGTACATCTAGAAAGTGTGATTCTGCACTGGCGCTTAATAGAATAAGTAATTTTCATGTCTTATTGCTAATGCTTGCAGTTTTCTGTGACGGAGCATTTTAGAAGTTCGCAGTCTGGTCTTTATGTTCCAGGAGTTTTCTTCTTTTATGATATTTCTCCAATAAAGGTTGGTGACTAGGTGTACACTTTGTTTGAGATTTTGTCCAGAAACTTGAATTTGTTGAAACTTAGTCTTAAATGCTCTTTGTATAGTGAATAATTTGGTATTGAGCTACCATGATGTATAGTGACTGGTAGAGCTGCGTAATGTTCAAGAGGTTTAAGGCTTATTAGAAACACATAGTCAGCACGATAGTGTGACCATTTGCTCTTTTGGTTGAAGTTGTTTTAGTGTTGAAGTGGTCAGATATATTTCACACATCGTTCTGTTGCTGATTGCAGGTGACGTTTACTGAGAAGCACATGTCATTCTTGCACTTCATCACAAATGTCTGTGCCATCGTTGGAGGTATTATTATCATGATGTTTTTTTTTCCGCTTCGCCCTTCTATATGCTCTTTTTGATGGGCCTACTACGGCATCTCTTGCCTGCAAACCTTTTCAAGGACGAGTAAATTACTGTTGAAATGCTGAAATGCATATATCATTAGCCAACTATCTTGAAATGCTGATAGCTAGACGTTGAGATCCGAATTTCTTGTTTTCTCCTCCTGTTATATTCTGTAAGACTAATTGGGCTTAAGCCTTCTAATTTCTATAAATAGGGAGACACTGTTGCTAAGGTTCAAATGTTTAATGGGTAAACTGGGACATGAACTTCAAAAATATATTGATGCCAGTTAGTTTAGGCTGTAATTTTTTTACCTTCGTCGCTTTCTAACAATGTAAACGATAGCTCAAAACTAATAGGCTGTGATCTTAATGACATTTAGAAAGCCAATGTAAACGTTTTTCTTGAATCAATGTCCCAAGGCTTGTGCAGAAGCTTATAATTATAGGGAGAAATTCTGTCATATCAACCTGATGTGGGCAATGTGGTTCATATTTGGATTTCTATTCTCCTTTTTCTTCAGGTATATTTACAGTTTCTGGAATAGTAGACTCTGCTATATATCATGGTCAGAAGGCGATAAGAAAGAAGACACAGTTGGACAAATTCAGCTGATATGTTGAGCCCTGTTTAACCAAGGCCTTCTCAGAGAACCCAAAGCTCGTTGCCCGAGAGTGTGTCCGACATGAAGGAGGGAAGACAAAGAAGATTCACTACATCCTTGTGTCATGGTGATCAATGATCATTCATTCGAGTTCCTGGTTTAGTTTCCTGATTGCGCATATTTATACCAAATTTTAAGGTCTAGCGACTTTTTGTCATAGGTGACTTCATAGTTGATACGACCATGTTGATGAAGAGCAGCAAATTTCTGCACATTGATATCTGTATCGTCTTTCTGTATGCTTTTTCCTCCATAATTAATTCTACTTTTTCCCATTTTGTTCTGGACAGTAGTATTTTTTTAGTAGTTTTATCCCTCTTTGATAAAGTAGACTGAAGACGAGCTTACACATGAACCACGGGATATACAGAAACTGTCAGCAAGAGAATTGTCATCATAAATTAGATCACCAAGTCCATTGGATAACGCGTGTGATTTCCAAATACAATCACACTCGATTCGCATTTGCTAATATCATGCTCCTGCGCCAAGGATCGAACTTCTGTTCCGGTGCTGCTCAAGACTCCATAATCAAGGCAGGGAAAGCAACATGTGTGGTTTCTGTTTTCTGAAATGCATATCTTTTGGAAGACATGGATCGATAATGTGACTTGAATAAGAAAGAACTTTGACAAAATCATGCTGTGGATCTATGATCAGAGTAAAGAGCGTAATACAAAAATCGCCATCGCCATGTTCTTCTTTCCTCGTCTATGAACGTATGATGGAGCCATGAAAGGGAAAAAAGTATGGGAACCAAAAACACAAAACTCGTCCAAGGCTAAAAAATGGGATCTTTTAGCAACAATAACCTATTAACTTTCCCTCAATTTGCTGCAACAAGTGAGAGCTTCGACATGGTGACCTGGAATTCTGGGGTCTGCACCTCCTCTCGAGTCAGCCACAACGACAAACAAGTATTGATCAAGTCCTTGTTGCTACACGTTCCCTTGGCGATCCTGGTCTTCTCAAACCTGGTGATATTCTCCAGGTTAATTTCGGAAGGATCCTCGGCGTACCTCTCCAAGATGTTCCTTATGGCAATGCACCAAATGGGACGAGCGAGTTTGAGAAATTCGTCCACTTCCAGCACTGGGAGGGTCACGCTACCGAGAAGGGACTCATGGTTCCCACCTCGGCCATGATAATCAGACCCCCCAAGCTTGAGGAGTCCATATGCATCAGCTAGGTCACTGTAAGCTGTTGACAACGACAAAAGGATCAATCAAAGCTCCAACAGAAAAAAATAGGAGATAACAATCGCAAAAATCAAAGAAACAATAAGAACACGGCATTCGTACAAGTCATGCTTAGATCATCCTACCTGAGAGTTTGCCATCGCCTCTATAAGTTTCGATCCCATGAAGGCCTGCCTCTTTTAACCACCTGACTATCACTGCAGGATTCTTCAATGACCATGGATGAGCCAAGACAGCTAGACCCCCGGTATCACATATTAACCTTACAGCTTCCTCAGCTGAAGGTTCACTTCCCCTGGAATATGCAGGTCCATCATCATAAAGATAACGAGTAAAAGCCTGTTTCAGATCGGTCACATGACCGGCCTCAACCAATGCTCTGGCTACATGAAGTCTCCCTGGGGCAGTTCCATTACCCGCAATTTTTGTGACACGCTCCCACTTGACTGGCACTTTGAGTATATTCAGCTTCGACACCATGTTTTTAGCACGTATAAATCGCCCATCTCTGATGTTGGCCAGGAACTTCTCCACCTCTTCATATCTAGTAGGCCCACAGCTGCTATAGTAAGCAAGGATGTGCACCGGTTCTTCTGATGCCGGAACATCTCTGCCCATTCATCAAATTCATTTGCCAAAATGACTCAGAAATGCAGATATCATATAAAAACAAGCACAAAATGTAAGGGCCAGATACGTTATATACAGATACTGACCAGATGCTAGATAGAGGTTTCATGGTGACATGTTTTCATACTGAGAAATCAACCAGCAAAAGACAAACAGAAATAACATGTAAATACCTAGATTCCTATCTGATAAATTACATTAAGTGAACATTCCTTTGCTAGATAGAGGTTTCATGGCGACATGTTTTCCAGGAGGCTGGCGCATAAATTAAAATGAAACAAAAGTAACAGAAAATTTGCGTCAAGAAACACTGGAGAAAATAGAAAACAACAAGAAACGTACGCTAAAGAGAAAATTGTGCTGATCTCAACACCAGGAATTATTTTGATGCCATATCTCTGAGCTGCTTCTTGAACCTCAGGGATGCCAGCCATTGTATCATGATCAGTCAGGGCAAGAACTTTCACCTGTTCTGAACACAATGAAGCAGCAAATCACACATTCGGCAAATAGCTTGAAGACACTTGCATATTACATGAATATTTGGCCCAATTGTTAATGTTCACCAAAAACCACTAGGCACCACATTCTTGTCAAATGTGCAAAACATCCACTTCCAAAGATTATGCCTAGCACTTAAGCAAGACTAATTGGTGTAGCAGGCTCCAAATCGTTGGAAACCAAGCACATTACATCGCATAAGGTTTCGGCGAGTCCTTTGGGCGCTTTAGACATTTTCATAGGCACGGCATCATTGATAATGATCACTCAATCCGTTCGTCAACTATTATATTCAGGTGTCTAAGTTCGCGAACAGAATAGACAGTACATATCTCTTGCCTCAAGTCAAGGACTTGACACATGATCGACAGTCGGAAAGAGAAGCAAGATTAATCAATCAATGAATCAAATTAACTACAGGACACACTATGTCACGGTCGCATGGTCAAAAAAATATTATGGTCTACAAATGACCAACAACTATATTGGCGAACAGACTACAAATAGTAAATTTTACTTTTTTTTTTCAAAATTGTACTGGTATTACACACCCATATATCGTAGTTGAGAAGAATCTCAGTTCAGACCAAAGTACCCAGGATAAACACTTGTCAAACCAACAATTCAATCACCACAAGTACTCATCCTCCACTTGTTCATTCTATCTCAAGACACAAGCGCATTAAGTACAGGACTACAACAAGCAACATAACCTGTGACTCTCGTTGAAGTGAGAAATTGACACTCCATACTGTAAAAGCAAAACAGACCCAATCCACTAGCACAGTTGCCAATATAGTAACACACACATTTAATTCATGAAACAAGCACAACGCATATAAAAAATGGAGTTGTAACATAAATATCACATATCATATCAAGATTCACAAGACACTGTAGCAAATCCAACAAATACAAAACTCGTCATCTAAGCCATAAAAAAAGATGGGGAAAAAAGGCTGACCCCATTTTGATGTGCTTTCTCAACAAGGACTTTAGGAGACAAGAAGCCATCACTGAAAATCGAATGGCAATGCAACTCAAACGAAACCCTTTGATCAGAAACCCTAGGATCCATCATCACCGTAGGCAAAAACCCACGAAAATCATCATCATCTGATGCAGATACATCACAACCCCTTTTCTCCAAGTAAATCCACTCATTCACATCCGTCAAAGCCTGAGCTTGCTCAGCAGTCATCTTCCTCCTCCCACAACCACCTCTCTTCTTTTTCTTCCTCTTCCCATTTTGCCCTCCTCCCACCATCCCTTCCTCGCCCCCAAAAGATCAAAACTTTGATGGAAAAAAGGGTTTTTTTTTTACCAAAAATTCAAAATCTAGAAGAAAACCTATGTGAGTACTCAATTATAGGAACTGGGTCATTGCCAAACCATGCTACAAGTAGAAAACAGATGAGGAAAGGGGTCAAAATCAATTTTTTAAAGTTTTGGGTGTGTTGGGTCAAGTCCCAATCCTGGAGATGCAAGGGGGCAGAAAAGGAAATGATGAGTAATGGTGGTGTGTGGTCAGTGATGAACTGATCTGTGAATACTCATAGGTCGGTTTCACAGGGGATCTCTTTGTCGGCAACTTTTGATGAGGTTTTCTGATCTTGCTGCCAATTCCATGTTTCATCTGGCTCAAGTTGCAGAGCGTGGTGTGGCTCTGTTGTTCAGGGTTGCTTGCCCGGGCAAAGGACTCGACCCGATTGTGGGTAAAAGACCCATTTGGGTCTACGGGTTTTTGCCATTTAGGGGTTTTGGTGATTGTGGGATATTGGACATTTGTTGAAGTAGCCCTGGTGGGCTTGATGATACCTTTGTCCTTGTTTTCATGGACTCTGGATTTTAAATGGAAGAAGAATAGAGTCCATATCCTTGATCGTTGATCCTTGATTAGTCTTATTAGTTGTATCAAACTTTGAATACGTTATCATCACCTGTCTCGTATATATGGCACTAATGTTTTGTTTTCTTAATACATCATATCACAGAACTTAAGTTCTTTTCATTACTCCATCTGATTACTAAATCGTGAAACATATGGCCAATCTGTTTAACAAACACCAATCCAAAGTTAACTTAATGAAATTACTTTGTAAGGTCAATCATCTGTCAATTGTTTTATAATCTTTACGCGATGAACGAAACAAATTTTTTACCTCAGAAAAACCAAGCATCGAGAGAGACTGTCCAATGAGCCAAAAACATTGGGTCATTTCTCAAACCCACGAAAAAGGCCCAAAACCATCCCCTCAAATTGGGCCATTTCTCTAACCCACGAAAGGCCCAAACAACCCCCTCACAATGCCTCACCGTTCCTCTTCACCCACCACCGACCCCCTCGCCGCCTCGCCTCATCGCCGCCGAGGAAAACAAACCTTAATCTTCCGCATACTCTCATTCCCAATTATCTTCTGATCATTATTCCTAGGGTTTTGGTTTGTTTCACTCGAATCCTCGATGGAATTTCTCTTTCAATTTCTAATGCAGATTTCAATCTTCTTGAAGCGATTTTGACTTTTTGTGTAGTGAATCGGTGTGGCTGTAGCAGGGAGCACGAGGACGAGGAGGAGGAGGAGGAGAAGAGGAGGCCATGGCCCCGGTGGCTCGAGAATGGACCGGAATCAACCAGTTTCCGGCGGCGACGCAGGCGGCGTTGCTTGAATTGCTGGGGAAATTGAAGCATGAGGTTCGGTGCTCGAATCTGTTGGTTTAATTTCTGGAGAATCAGTAATGTGATTGATTGAAGTTGTTTCGAGAGATTTCGGTGTTGGAGTGATGTTGAGTAGTTTAGTGAATTGGTGGATCGGTTGATTTAGTCGTCAAGGATACTTGAATGATGAGATTGGTGAATGCGTTTTTAGAGTTTACTCACGAGGATTTTTGTTGTGTTGTAGAGAGTGAGCTCTTTGACGATACTTGTTTTGGGAAAAGGCGGTGTAGGGAAGTCGTCGACTGTGAATTCGATGATTGGTGAAAGGGCAGTCACTGTTAGCTCGTTCCAGGTGATTATACTTCATGTTGTATGTTGTGGTTTTTTTTTCTTCTGCGATCTGTGTTACGGTTGCATCTTTGTCGGCCTTTATGTTTCATTTATGTTTCCATTATATTCTTCTGTTCATGATCGTGGATGCATTTAAGCACTATTGGTAGCATTCTTTGGTGAAAATGATTGTCGCCTATTTGTTACGAGTGTCAAGAAGCAATGGTGGAAGAAGAAAATGCAGTTCTATGATGGATGGAATTGCCACCTTGTTGGATGGGAAGCGGGTTTCCTTCAATGAAAGTCCTGTTGAGATTCACCGTTATCTATGCATTTAGATGCACTAGTGGTTGACCGATTTTAGCTTTTTGCTGTTCTGTTGTCTTTATAGGGAGCAAAATTCAGTTTAATGGACTAATGATAAGAAATATCTATAAGTGAATTTTACAAATTAGAATACTTATTTCACCATCCTTAGTTAATTCTTCTGTGCGGATTGTTGATGCTGTGAATGTTGATGCTTTTCAGTCAGAAGGAGTTCGGCCTGTGATGGTTTCACGCACGAGAGCAGATTTCACGCTGAACATTGTTGACACTCCGGGGCTCGTGGAAGGAGGATATGTAAATCGTCAGGTATTGGATATGATTAAAAGGTATGGTGCTTGCTATTAGGCAACTTGCTTTTCTATGATTGAAAGCTAAAAGAGAAAGGCTTTCTGATAAGAGAAACTCTTTATTTTCTTTTCCTTTCTTTTTAAATCTGGATTTGTTCTATCTGCGGGTTCCTTTTGGAGAGGACTATTGATGTCTTGCTATATGTGGACCGATTGGATGCATATAGGGTAGACAGCTTGGATATGCAGATTATCGAAGCCATTACTGAGAGTTTTGGTAAGGGGATATGGGATCGAGCTGCCGTTGTTTTAACCCATGCACAACTCTCTCCTCCAGATGGTTTGAGTTACGAAGAATTTCTTGGTAGAAGATCGAAGACTTTGCTCGAAGTTGTTCACAAGGGTGCTGGAAAGGTTCAGCCTTTCCGCGCTGCTGTGAACAACTTGATTGGATCAGACTGGCTGGGACTGTCCACGGTCAGATTATACCTATTCCTGAATATTACCTCAAATATCTTCCAACCCTCCTTCAGGAAAATAAAGTTGTCCAGTTATCTGCCTTTTTTTTATAGTGATTTTGATTCATTGTTGCTTTTATGTCTCTTGCATACATTTTTTACACGGTGCATGGGTGTTGTCCGATGGAACTAGTAGTTAACCTAAGTAAGCAAAAGTCCCTTGTGGATTTTAATGGAGTTTCGGGTAATAATTGTGGTGATATAAGCTGGGCTGTAGGACTTTTCTAATTTCCCTTGACAGCTAATCTCATCCATTTTCTACTTGCAATATTACTTCTCAGAACCCCTGACTTGACCTGTTTTTTTCTGCCCTCTTAGATTCTTCCAAACGGGATTGCATGGATTCCCGAATTGGTAAAAAATGTAACTGAGATGGTCTCAAATGGAACCGAAGCAATCCACGTTGACAAGAAGTTGGTTGATGGTCCCAATCCTAATGCTAAGAACAAGGTGTTTATACCCCCGATTCTCTTGGTGCAAGTAAGTTTCCAGCTAGAGACTTTGCAATACAAATTTCTTGGGTTTGATTTGCTGTTGCTTATGAATGTGTCTGCTTCGAGGTAGTCATTTTTCTAAATAATTAAGCATATTTGCTTAAATCTCTAGCTTGTTTACTTGCAATATTGTTTGGAAAATGCTGATAGGAAATTGATGAGAGTGAATTAGGATTCAAGCTTAGACTTTGGTGGTTGATACTTGGCATGGAAATATGGCACACTGAAATTTGCTTTTACTTTGTATTGCATATGCACTATGCAGCAGGCTAGATGTAGGAGTTTTTACTGGCATTTGGACTGTGTCATCACGACTAAGTAAAAGTCATAGGTGCAATCAGGAACCTCTTATGTGGAATATCAAATAAATACTAATCATGATTTATTGTTTTTTACTTCTTCAGTGCAGAAGGAAAAACAAAATTTTGAAGGTAGAATGGTTTTTTAACCTGTATCCTGGAATCATATTCAAAGATGCCTAGGAAAGGCACCGGTCTAAGCTTTTGCCTTTTTCGCGATTTGTCTTTGTTTGCTTCAATACAAACGCAGTGGAGCGACTCCATCTCTTCTAATCCCACCCCCGAATTTTTTCGCTGAGAATATCCATCTACATTTTCTTTCTCCATGGCAGTGTCTCTTCATCATCCCGTTAATAAAGCGCATGATCCTTCAAGATAGCTAAAACGGAAGGCGATGATTTTTTGAGAGTTCGAAGGTGCCTCGCTGGGAGTTCTGGGAATCTGCTAGGTGCTCATCTTTGTAGGCATGCTTTGTGTCGATCTTTAGGGTGTAGTGATTGGCGGTAGTCTGTGACTTCTGTTCTTTGCATTTTGAGTGCTAGTTCGTGACGACCTGGATTTTCTCCGAGTTATCTTGCTCTAGTGAATGCTTATGATGCTTTTCTTCGGATTGGTTTTGCACGTCTTTGTAATCGTGACATTTGGGTTCACTATAGCACGCAGCTAAAGCTTTCATCTCATACCTATTTTTTGCGACTAAAGCCGCGTCCCTCCCGCAGTTCTCTTGGATTTGGATTTTTCTGAAGTTCTTTAGAATACTTGAAAAGGACATGGCCAAACATAAATTTGTGCCATTAGACGCCTTAGATATGGTAAAATATATTTATTTTTATTGAATTATAATATTATTAATGGATGTTAGTGTGAGATTTCTTTTGGAATAACGTCCATCTTTTTTTATTATATTTGAAAAAAAAATTACTTTAATAATTAATTTGTTTATAATCATATTTTGATTATTTTATTTATAAAAAAACCCAAAAATATAAATAACTCCAAATCTATCACTACTCATACGAAGATGGTACGGGCGATCACCCATAACATTAATACACACTCAACACAATACACATTTTTATCATAAACAAAACTTTGTACTCATATTTGTTAAAATGAAGAACGATCTGCGCCACGATCAGGCCAAGGCTACTGGGTGGATGTGATCATGGGCATTTGCGGCGGCCACCGCGGGTGGTGAGGCTGGCGTAGCAGGGGCAGATGTCGTAGTTGCCGGAGGTGCCCGGCGGCACGCACTTGCAGCGAAAACAGCAAGCCCCGCATGATCTCTGGCACAGGTTCGGCCTCTTTGACAGGCTGCACCTTGATATACACGCTGCGCCGCAATCTGCCAACAATTTCATTGAAACATATTGTTAGGTCTTATAAACACTGCTGACAGCCATCAGACGATTATAATCGACGATGCACATATGATCTTGCATCAATGCTCCCAAAACTAACTTGATACAAATTGCTAATGTAGTGCTATTTATTGTTCCGTGCACATGATCATGATTGTTTAAGTCAAGTGAAATTTATCTCGTCTTAGACTCTAATCAAACTTCGTCTTTGACATATATAAATGTTAAACCGTTAGCAATTTTAGAAACCCGTTCGACGAAATTAAAGTAAGTAGAAGTTGGCAACGCACTCAATTGGCCGATGGGAGGAGTCACAGCCCCGACCGCGGGCTTGGTGAAGTTGCCCCCAGGAGTTCCAACAGCCGGCTTGGTTGAGCTGCCACCACTGACCTGTGTGGTTCACCACATCCCAAATCTAAATCAGCACACATTAAACAATAATAATCAAAGCTTCAACCCAAAACCAAAAAGCACAAGCAAAATGAAGTTTCTGATCAGCTGGTGAAGAGAAGCTTACTGGTATATCAGCATTGGTTACTACAATGGCGAAGAGGACAAGAGCAGAAATCATAACGAGCTTAGAGAAAGCCATTGATATAATTATTTGTAAGTAAGATTATTATTTGTTGATGTGGAAAGGAGGAGAGTCTGAGTTTTGGTATTTATAGGAGAAGAGGAGTGGATGACGATGAAAAATGTGAAAGGAAGGTGACAATAAACTAGGATGACTATGACGATGAAGTAACAAACAATACATTGAATGGGCGACTGTACGTGCTGGATTTGTTTCGTGACAAGAAACTACGATGAGTATGACAATGAAGCAACAAGTTTAGTGTATGTACGGGTTCAGTCAACAAGTTTAGTGTATGTGGGCCACCCTTGCTTTATTGCCACGAACTGGGATAGGGACCTTATTCAGGTAACGCGCTTACTACGATTCCAGGAATAAATGCACTTTGATTCGGAAGTTTTTCTAATCAAATTTTGAATTACGATCCAATATTATTTTTCATAAAATATTAATAATAATAATTTAAAATATATATTTCAATTCTGAGATAATGATATAATTTTCATACATAATTAAAACGAATAACGAAAATTCTTAACATTTTTATTAAATAGTGCAAAAAAAATGAAATGTTAAGAAGCATTTTTATGGGAGGGTAGAAGTTTGAGATTGTTATTTCTTGTGTGATTTGAGTGACCAAACAATAACACTACGGCATTGGTAAGGAATCATGCAAACGACGGATTAATACGTATTAGGGTTGCTATAGGGAGCAGTCAATCCCCTGTTGAAAGTCAAGTTTCCATACAAAAAATCAATTATCGTAAAAATCCAAAATGAGAAGCATCGTTAGGTTCGATACAAATGCTAATTCACAAATCGACGTGCTTTGTGAGTATGTCCATAACGATGGGTTCAGTCGTCGGTGGCATTGAATCCAAAAGGGTGCTGAAAAAGCAAACCCATTACCCATTGCCCAAAAGATCCCATGTTTCACATATGACAGATTTAAGACGATTTAGTTGCACATAATTAAACACAACTAGACGCATTCAATTATAGGTGCCTGATAAGCCGCGTGATGGGGGCAAATTAGTGATCCCAAGGAAAATGTAGTTCAGGACTCATGAAATGGTAACGATAAGAACTTTGATCGTCATAAGCGATCGTATCAAACTTAACTGCCGGCTTAGTTTTAATGTATTTGATCACAACATTCGAACCATACCTGTCGATGTAAAAGGACGAAATGTCCCGAGAGACAATTTTTGCACCTTAACCAACAAGTTAATAATGCACTCCCTCTTTTTAGCCACACACTTGGATACTAATGTTGGAGGATCAAAATACATTGCATCAGTGACATAAATCTCTATCCATTATATCGCACATAATTGTAGATAAAGTCCATAATTATTGTCCCAACACGGAAATCAAGAAATGAAATCAATACCAATCCAAGATGAATTGTCCTCTAAATCTCTAATAAACAATGTGGCCCACGGTAAAATAATTGTTGGATCAGCGTTTATTCATATATGATCAGGGAAAGGATTGGCTAGCTAGCTGGATTGCACAAAGCCCACAGTACGTACTCAAAAGAAAAAGAAAATCGCATTGGCTAGGCAAAGGGCTGTGCTGGCTGGCTTTGTTCCCTTCGAGGAGAACTATGACCGATGATGATATTTGGATGATGAACTGTGTCCAGCTTGGGTTTACAGTGACGAGTAGGTGGTGTCGTCTAGCCTGGCCAATGTACCCATTAAAGTGTCGCTTGGGGTAGGCTCGATCGATGATCATATGAACAAGCATTGCAATGGCAAATATCATTGTTTCGAATACAAATTACACATTAAGAATTTGTGGACTCACAACGAATGCGTATTTATCATCAACTATTTTGAATTGAAGTAGAGAGACTTGGTATGATATCAAAACTGTTTATTCACTGTCTTATAATATTTATAATCGTTTGATTCGATATATGAATTTAGATAGAATTTGATGAAATTTTTTTTTAAATATAATGGGATTGTTATGAAAGGAAGTAGTGAATATAGTATTAAAAAAAATATAATTGTTACGATTTTTTTTAAAGTATTATACTTTAATCACCCAAATTACATATTAATTGCACATACATTACCATATCGTTACTATTATAAGGCAAATTTGAAAAATGGTAATTCATCAGGAGTTCAAGACAAAACAAACTCTATAACAACAACACTCATCCTACATTCGGGGTAAAGAGAGCAACGGCTCTACGACCAACTTTATTTAAAATGTATTGACTCTTTCCACATTTCAAACTCTGTTCTTGGTAAGTCCACTATGATCAAAATATTTCGCGACAAGATTGAGAAGATCAGTGTTTGGTGAATACTGTGGATAGAAGACAACCAGTTGCCAGCTAGCTACTGCTTTTATGCTACTCAGTTAAAAGCAAGCTCAGCACTCAGCTCCTACCTTTGCTGCTGCCTCCAGCGAGGAATCGGCATATCTTCACACGCCCCACGCTGATTCTCTATTCACATTTGTCCCCTATTCACCCACCCACCTTTTTCACCCTTTTCATTTTGGGGGTCAAATTTTTACCTTTGTATTTTGTACGATCATCAATTGAAATTTCTATCATAGGGACAATGTGACCCAGCACAAGATAAATGAAGAAAGGCAGATGACTACATGTTTCTTATGTTATTGACCAAAAACCCAGGATCCCAAACACTGCGAAAATAGGTTGGCACAAATCGATATGTTCGTCATCAGACTACGAGGTCAAGATTAAGTTCTCCGTTGCGGTGAGCATTAAACCAAGCACATCGGAGGCAATATTTAACTCCTATTCGGCAAAGAAGTTATGGCGACACACCCGAGGCTGAAGGCATTGAGAAGTGACACCAACCTGAATTAGCGTGCATAATCAAGAATGCTGATCCAAATTGAATGACATCTATGAGGTTGGATTTTTTTTTATTATAAAGAAAATTCTCAATATAAGATATCAAACAAATTAATTCTTAAAATAGATCTTTTTTTCAAATTCTGAGAACAAATATAGTTTTTTGAGAGCTTTCCCATCCGACCCATGAACATAGTATCCTGAGAACAAAAATCGTTTTTTGAAATCAAGCTAGCAAGCACTTATCAAGATTACTTTCGTGGTGCTGCAAATCGCATATATCCGAGACACAGAGGGTCGGAATTCAGATAAACATGAATGGAATGCAGGAGAAGGATAAAGAACACAAGAAGCGGAACACAGGAGAAGCCATTGATGAAACTTTCATCCCATCCCTTGCACATCCAACTTTACAAGCTTCACTCCTTGTTTCATGTAGAAGATGATGCATAAATAGAGTTCCCAAAACCCAAGTCTAATAGCAAAAGCAACCATCTAATTAATGGACTGAGATGCTTGACGCCAGCAACATTGCTGACTTCCCGCCTCTGAACTGATCCTGCCTGCTTCTACTTCCCCGTTGATCAACTACACCACCCCGGAAGGGAGTCGCAATACGAGCTGCCCTCCCACAACGCTGCAGTTGCACATTGAAAGAAAGAAGACTGGTTAATAAGTATGTATGCTTGGAATTTAAAGTCGTAACAGTTGGAAATAAAGCCGGTCAAAGGTACCACCTTTTAACATAATAGTAACAGAAGTCCGCGAGGATAAAAGTTTGGACAATCTCCGCTATTAGCACAAAAGAAGGCCATAATCCATGTCCCATTGCTGTTAGTAGATGGCCGCGGGTATCAACAACCTGACATCCACATATCAAAGCACAAACAGGGATCAGCTCGCAGCATATGCAGATCATTAATATTCCTAGACAAGCTACTCTGAATGAGTACAAACTGATGCTCGTTTGATTTAAGCTGTTTGTCTACTAGACTTATACAAAAATCCTCTTAACACTTTATCCTTCATCTAAAGCTAGCAGTGTCTCCTGATTCAGTATCCAGATTGAGGCTGCAAACTACAGCGATATACACTTGACTAATGAAGATGTGTCCCACTGCATTGATTCTAACCACAACAATCAAACTGCGAATTCGCAATGCATCAGATCAAAGACACCAAGAAATCAAATAAGCAATAAGAGATAGTTTAGGGAGAACATCACAACAAATAATAGGTGCATTCTAACCCAAGCTACAAGATCTTCCCATAACAGACTCGGCAGGAGAACCTCACAACAAATAGCAAGATCGGGTTGTTGCTCTGATTGTATTTTAGGAGCCGATCAGGAAAATCATAGAACAAATCTTATTTTTAAATCAGGGAAAACCGGAAAGAGTAGGTCCACAGTGGATTCATAGAAATACAATAATGTTATCAAGAAATACAGAGAAATACAAAGATTTACAAGCCGGAAATAGCAACTCCTCTGTTATCAAGACAATCGGTGAAGCTTAACGACAGTTTTTGCCAAGGCATTACAATATAATGCGAAGTCAAGATGATTGTTATTGTTTGACGTCAACAAAAAAACATTAAAAAAAAAAAAATGGTGTTCTGGGGATCATTGAACACAAGATGAACCTGCACCAGACAGGATAGGAAGAACATATAATGCACCCTGTCCAAGTAATACTAGTTCCCAGTGAACATGCAGGCATAGCAATATTGAATCTGATCTCAACAAGCATCTCGTCCCAGCTAGTAATCCCCAAAGATATTTTCTCAACGAGGTGTAAATATTGCTTTTCAAGTCTACTAGTCCTAAATTCTCTAGCTAAGCATTCCATTGTCGATGTAAATCTTAGCATTCACGAGCCCAACCACAACATACATAGGCACCAGTCATAAACCTGCACCGAATCTTAAGCCCTTGCCGTATAATTTTACTAAATATCTCAGCACATATCACTCTCCTAGGCTCTTTACATCACACCGTACATATAAAGTTAAAAACCTTGCTACAATAGCTTTGAGCCTCATCAAAACTAACTAACTCGTAAAAAATCTTTTCAATTCTACAAGACATTAGCTAGGAGATAATCTTACACAACAGGGCCATGGAGGCGCAAAAAGTCAACTATGTGGGATCTGAGGACAATGCAGATCTTGGTAAAAGTCAACATATGGGGCCTGATGTTCTCTTAAAAGTCAAAGATTGGAAGAAATCAAAATAAATAATTATCGTGAAAACACTATAGAAACCTCATTCATTAAGGTAGTGAGTTCACACTGGATGAAATTAATTGAAATCACTGGACCACCCAAAATTAAGCGTTTTCTTATTTGAAAACATTTTTCATACAAAATCACCAAAACACCATTACTTTATATCATATTAACAATCTCATCATCATTTCTCAATTATTTTTTTCTCACTTCTCTCTTAAACACTTACAATGATAAAAAATCATTATCTATATCATTCAACACACATAAATTTTCGGGTCAAAACATTCCATTTAACGGGAGGGAATTATACATAATTAGAGGGATAAAGACAACTTTAAAACCCAATCAGCTACAATCAATATGACAAGGATGGATAATTCTAGCCATTAAGACAGAACATAGCCATTCTAGCTACAATCAGATTTTTTTTAATTATTTTTAAAAAAAAATCTGAAGGAAGTACAAGTGAGAAAGTGAAGGGCGAGAAAACGGATGAAAACACAAAGGGAGTTCAAACCTGAAGAACCCAGTGGGCACAGCTCAAGAATCTAGCAACGCCCAATGCAAAAACATAATGCGCCGTAAATGGTTCAACAATCTGGAAATCAATCAATAACTTAGTCGCAAGGCCAACTATTCCGGCTTCAAAATCATCTTCAAAAAATGCGAAGGGTAATACCTTCGTATTCTGCATGACACGCAATTGGGGCAGCACCGCAGCAGCTTCCAAATAAACACAGAATGCCCACGATATTCTGTTGACATAATGGTGGGAGGTTGACGGGTGAACAACTAATGCCAAAACAAGGCAAGGCACCAGCTGCGGGAAGATGAAAAAAACATAAGTTAGAAGCAGCAGAAGCAGAACAGAGCGAAATGTACAAACATTAAAATGGGCAAAAGGAAGATAATGCGTAAAATTGCCCATGAGAAAATAAAAGCTCAGCCATTGTGGTTACCGTACGCAGACAAAAAAGGGGCAAATGGAAGATAACTCGTAAAATTGCCCATGAGAAAGTAAACGCTCAGCCCTTGTGGTTACAGAAAAAAAAATAACCCTAATAGTGCACTGAAACGATGTAGCCCAAGCTACAAGATCTTCCGATAACAGACTTCGCAGGAGAATGTCCCAACAATAGCAAGATTGGGTTGTTACTCTCAGGGGCAGAACCAGAACATTTTAATGAGGGGGGCCGGACAAAGGAGAAAAAAAAAACTAGAAGATTGCATGTGTTAGCACATAAGAAAAAAATAGAAAAAAAAAATACTAGAACACTCAGTAATATTTTCTCTTTTCGAAAAAAATTGTATTAGCACATAAGAAAATATTATTATATCATGTTATGTTTTGATGCTCTAAATTGAAAAAAACAATGAATAGTCTATGAGTTAGATAAACAAATATTTTTTTAAATGAAACCAATGACAAAAAAAATACAAGGAAAACCTCATTACAGAATACAATTTTTTGTATCACCCCCTTAGAAAAATACTATTATATTTTTCAATGTTCTAAATTGAAAAAACAATGAATTGTTTACAAGTAGATAAACAAAAAAGGTATTTTTTTTAATAAAAGAAAGAACCAATAACCAAAAGAATACAAGGGAAACCTCATTTAAATTTGAGAAAAAGAAATTATGAAACAAAAAGGCCTAAATTTGAAAAAGGAGAAATTTTTTAGGGGGAAAACAATGTCAAACGGCACGGTGCAAGCCCAATTCGTGTATCCTCATTTGGGAAAAGGGAAAAGGATTGGGTGAAAGGAAAGAAAGAGGAGCCCAATTAAGAAAAATATTTGTCTTAAGCCCAAAATGAAAAGCAGCTACCAACTGTCGAACTCAGTACCTCGTTCAACAAAACCAGCAGACAAACCAACAAAGCAAGCCAATTTCTCAAACATTTGCCCAGAAAGTAAGTAATTATTGTAATTATTATTCTTATTAATCTATATATACCTATGGACTTACCAGAACCATGGGAGGGGTCGGGGCTGAATGAAATAGCGGGAATTCAACATAAACTTTACCAGATTGTTTCATTACACATTACCCTATATAAGACGTTGAAGAAAAACACTTATTTACCCTATATAGCGGAATTTGAAAGAGGAAAATGTATACTGACTAGATGATTAATTAAGTTGATGTTGAGTTCATGCATGGAACATAGATAACAATATCAGAGGCACTCAAGTAACTGAATGAATATGATAAAGCAAAAGCAAAGAAGCTGAGTAGCAAATGCTCACCACATAATAAATTGGAAAGTTGTCCTTATCCTCCATGTATGTAGGCTTCAACTTAAACCGTATCATATATATAACCCACAACGTTGTAACCAAGGTTGCAGAATCAAGTAGAGTGTGTATATCATACTCCATTACGAAACTACAATAGAGTCGAACTGCCAAGAAAATTGCTGTCAGCTCCTGAGTCTTCAACGAGAGCCCTGAGAATAAACCACAGTTCCAACAAATAAGAGAACAGCAGCGAATAGAAAATTACTGTAAACTCAACCAGGGCAAAGCTTAGGTAAGACGAACCTTCAAGAAATGAACCATCTAATAAAATGCAAAAAAATGCTTCCGAATTAAAAAAAGATCAAGTTTTTAGACCAATATGTTGTGACAATGTGACTTGTGAGTACACAAAGCCATAAAAGAAAATAAGAAGTTGCCCGTTAATCTTTCCCTTTAACCTAGAAGATGATCAAATAGACTAATAAAGCATCTGGTTGGTAGCAAATGGACCTTAGATTCTACGTATAACTCTACCTTTCCTTTATTTCGCTTATTAGTAACCCTAAATACCTTAATTCTCAGAGACACCTTTTCTATTTCGTTTTCCCAAACCTACTTGTCAAATCCCACGCAAAACCCCAAGTAGGATTCATCTCAACTCATTGACGCCTTGGAATCGAGCTCAACGCTATCAGGAAGTATCCATGACCACGAAGATCAACTCCAATTATAAGATTTTCAACTCAATTGCAAGCACGACCATTACATTCACATCAATCCATCGAAGCACACCATTAGAAATTCACTCAATTCTCCATTCTCCCACCATTCCACACAACTAAATCAACCTAAACAAACAACACATATCAAAATGTATAAACCAATTCAACCCCAAATCCCATCACTACCCTTTCAACAACACACCCAATTCCCAAACCCTAATCCCAATTTCCTCCAAAATCACCCCCAGAACCCCTAATCCCTCAAATTCAACCCAAAGATCAAAACTTTAAACCCCAAGATCCAATTTTTTCACATTACCAGCACATGTTTTCTCCTTCATGAGTTTATAAATAAGAACCGAAATGCCCATAGCGTGAACGGCCTCGGCGGCGACAAACAAATTATCGTGATCATGAACGATTGCGCGAAGCAAAACCAGCGCCGCCATGCCGGAAACCACGGCGAGAAAAGCCTTCACCTTCGGCGGCTGCCTCTTCATCCACATCGTCACCGCGTGGATCGGCCTCTTCGGTGGCCGCATCTTGGCCGTTGATTCAGAGAATGATGATGATGGGTGTTGTGTGTTTGGGGTTTGGGTAGGTGTGTGTGTTTTGCGTAGTTGGGGAGGTGGGAAAATGGGGATGGGTGATTTTGCGGCGAGGGTATGAGATGAGTTGGGTGGGGGGTTTGGGTTTGCAGAAAAATGGGTGGATTTGTGTATTGGGTTTATGATGCACATTGATTGAGAGATCGTAACTTATTGATCGTCTGTTTAGATTGACGGAATCTTCTGCGAGTTGTCACATTATTTCTATCCAAAAAGGAGTGCGATGCTTCTAAAAAAAATCGAAAAAAGAGACTGATATATAATTAATCAATTAATTATCGCTATTTGTTTTAAATCATTGAATCAATATATATATAATTGTTCTTTTTTTTGTTATTTGATATAATGATTAAAAAAAGATGACAATAATTAATTGATTAACGTTGTATTATTATTATTTTAAAAAAAATATTTTCTTAATTTCAAATAAATTATAATATATTATTAAAATGAATGTTTTATTGATATTTGCATTTTCTTGTCTAAAAAAATATCATTTTTTTATATCCTATATAAATTATATTGTTTTTGTTATTAATATTTCATTCGTCCTATAATTATTGCAACATATATATATTTTATATTATTTTTTACGTATGGATATAAATCTTATTTTTACATCAAATCATATCTGATCGTCCTGCAACATTTATTACGTTAAAATACATAATTTATATAATCATTGAGGTTTCATAATAAATTTATAATAAAATACGTTTGTTCATTTTTATACACGTATCAAACATTACATCGACATATATATCCGATTAATCTGCTGTAAGAATTTTGAGAAGCGGGTAGTATGACATTCCTTAATGAGTGCCATTGGTTTTGATGAACATAAAAAACCAATATCTTATTTTACCATTAATTTTTGGCACAGTTGTCGTACTATTCCTTGATCTCATAATAAATACAATGTATGAATATGTAAATAATAAAATTATTCTTATTAGAAATCGTTTATAAGACGATCAAACATCGTTTTATATAAAATTATCGTGAAACATTAATAATAGTTTAAGTTATGTATTTTAATTTTATATTAATGACGTAATTTTTTTACGTCGTTAAAACGAATAATAAAACTCTATCAAATATATATTAAATAATATAATAATAATATAATGTTATATTTTTTAATGGATATATATGGGTATACATTTCCACGTTACGATGATCAACCACAACAACATTAAAAAAAGTTTCATAAGCCATACCAAATCCTGGGCTCCACCATCATAATTCACGCACTAATAACGACATGGAATTGACTTGGTGCCAACCCCATTTTCCTCTCCCCTGATTCCAGAACCTCGCGTTGTTCACAACACTCGCACACGCTTGAGGAAATGGGTCAGTACTATCACTACCAATGCTACCGTAGAAAACCTCAATCATCACCCTTACCATTTCAGCTCATCCTCTTCTTTGCTGTGCTCATCTTGTTCCTATGCATTTCATGGTTCAGCAGCTCCTTTGGTGGTGATCTAGAGTCGGAGAAGACTACTGATCAAAAGCAGATCAACTGGCTCCTGTATGCGACCCCGATCGTCCTTGTTCTTGTGCTCACGTGCTTGTCGTCGATGGAGAATCGCAAGAAGAGGTATGGATTTTATTACTACTATGGGGTGCCTCCTTGTTATAAGTACCGTCAACCATGAGAAAGGGGATCACGCAAGGTGTCGCTCGCGCGATGATCCATGGGCATTCGTCTGATTCCGTTGTGTCGGTATATAATTCGAGACCAGATCATAATCTGTGTTGTATAAATCATACAATGATTTTTTGAAACTTTTTAGTACTTATGATTCTTAAAATAATTATTGTTTTATTTATACTGATGGTATTGATGTCTGAGTCTTTCTTGATCATGATCATAGGCTAGCAACTCTGTTCGAATCTTGGTTAATCATGATCATATGATAGCAATATAGCGCATTGGACAATATGCTGTTCAACTTGGATCAAACTTGCGAGAGACTAATTGACATCAAATGCCCAATGCCGGTAAACACTAGCAATCAACAAGCCAGTCAAGTTCGCGTAAACGTCATATTCAGGTTGTATCACGTGGTTTCCTGTGACTATCTAGTCCAGGTCACATCTTGTTTAGATCACGAATTGCATTTGAAATTTCTCACCACTTGTTTTTATCAAGTCACTTGATGCGACCCCTTGGCACAAGTGATGGATTTCAAACTTAACAAGGGTACATTAGCAATGGTCTTTGTTTTGGCGCGAGTGTTTCTTTCTGGATTGAGGCCAAAATGACCCATGAAATCGTGAAACTCTTCCAACACCTCAGGTTCCAGAGTGCGTCAATCATCATGTACATTCCTGACCTTTGGCCCATTTGCCAAGATAAGAAAGTGAAGCTAATCCAGAAACACTCCAGTGAAAAATGGAGCTTTTCGTGTTGTGGAAACAGAGCAATGTGCATCATAGAAAGTTGCTATGTTATCATGTCACTTTCATAGTTAGAGAATCTTGAATTCTGTTTCCCTCTTGGCAATTTCAATCGCAATACAAACGCTGTCTCGTTACTGGGCTTTCCAGTTTGTGCATTTGCTCAAAATATGCGATGAATAATAGTATCGAGCATCAAAGTGTTGAGTGAGGACTGAGGGAGTAGGTGTTACTGTGTTAGGAGAATGCATAAAATTGACCAGAATGTAATAAACTATAGAACCAAAGAACAATAGTAACATAAACGGAAGGGAAATTGAAAAAACAGGACTGCCGCCGGAAATGTAAACATTGTACTCACTTATTTTTAATTTCAATAAAATGCTTTGGCTATGAACTCCTGTCCAATGGATGATGATTCGCTGAAAGATACAGTTCACTTTTGGTGCTGGAAGTGCTGACATCAACAGGGCAGCCTCGAACACACAAAACTAACTCAAAGTTACACTAGCTGCAAGCTGAAATTCCATGCTTGATCACATTACCTACTACATGGCGCCAGAAGAGTAGGAAGTTACTCAGGCAGCAACCTTCTTCGATGTAACGGAATTGACTATAGTTGCAAATTCTGGGCCCTGCACCAAAACAAGACCGCGAAGATATGCTGTCATTATTCATCAACAGCGAAGACAACACAAGTAACCATGATCCAAAAATCTCATCGTTATATCAGGGCATGTATTTCAAGCACAACATAATAAACATTGATTGGAACTAAGTTCGCTCACGTATGCCCAAAAGTTTTCAGCACTGCAATTTCCATAAACATTGGAACAAACATGATCTTACCTTCAAGGAAGCGCCCCCAACGAGAAACCCATCAATGTCCTCTTGTTTCGCAAGCTCCGCACAGTTGCTTCCATTTACAGACCCTGCAGAGAATTACACTTCAACATAAGCCACCGTTTGTAACTAGAACCAGCACTTGAACTCAAAAATTTACAAATACTCAGACAAGAAGTGTGGCCAAAATAAAAAAAAAAACTTGAGAAGAAATCAACAAGCTCTTAGATTAACGAAATGCAAGCCAAAAGAGAGATGTAAGCAGTCCGGATCCAGGACTCAACTTAGATGTATCAACTACACTTTACTAAGCAAAAAAAATTGCAAGAGGTTGTCATTTGCTGTCTATCGTCTAAGAGACCAGTAGTGCAGAACACTGTAGTATCTCATTGGTTGCCAGGATGCTTGATAAGTAGATTACAACATTAGTTACCGCCATATATATATGAACTAAGGATTTTGTCATCACAATAGGTTACATGTATGCAGGGAATTATCACATGCATGAATGAAGAATTACTTCCTTTTTTTTATTACTTCCTCTCAACTTCAAGTCTAGCACAGTTCACAAAATAGTGCTCTACTTAAGAACAAGGATGACTGTTCTGGCGAATGGATGCAAGGAAATGAGTCCATTTGACTTTATGCACACGCAAATGGTATGAGTCTGGTTTGCTTGGCTTGACGGTAGCAAAAGAAAAACAAAGGAGGTTGGAATACCTCCATAAATAATACGAGTCTTAGAAGCCACTTCGACAGAAACATTGCTCTTAAGCCAATCACGAACAGCGACATGCACTTCCTGGGCCTGTTGAGGTGTTGCTACTTTTCCAGTTCCAATGGCCCATACAGGTTCATAAGCAATAACCACATTATCCCAGCTGGGCACCGCATCTTACACAATATCATTTGATAGCATTTCAGTATCGGTTAGAGAATTTGCAGACATGCTAAATCTTCCACCAAACAGGTTAGTAAATTTACCTGCAAAAGCCTTCAATTGCTTGAAACAAACCTCAGATGTTTTCCCTGCTTCCCTTTCTGACAGCAGTTCTCCAATGCAGGCTATTACTCCAACACCTTGACTCAAGGCATATGCAGCCTTTTTCCCTATGAACTGAATGATGCACAATGAGACAGAAGACCGTAACACATGCCATTGAATCTCTAAAAAATCATCAATATTATACCTCGTCGTCTTCCTTGATGATATGTCTGCGCTCGGAGTGCCCAAGAATAACCCATTGACAGCCCAAATCCTTCAGTTGCTCAACACTGGAAATGAGAGATGAAGAAATTTCATACAAGAGCATGCCAAAAAGAATGACCCAACTACACCACCTATGACAATTCTTCCTGAATCACAAGGACCACTTTGTTGCATAACTACAACATGGGTAAAAAACTCAGCAATGCTATAAGCATAAATAGGGAAGGAAAATATTGCGGCCTATTCTTTTGTTTTAACAAATATTACATAGGCGTAGTGCTTTAGTGGCCAATTAGTAGTTGTAGTAACAGAATAATCCACTTATATGCAACATGTATGTACCATTTCATGGATACAGAAAGGTTGCCTACCTGATCTCACCAGTAAAAGCCCCACCCTTTCCAATCCAACAATTTTGTGCTGATACCTCTATCCGGCTGGTCAAAGAGCCCTTTACTTGATCAATGTAAATAAAGGGAGGTGCAACGACAACATCTGCATCGTAAACCAGAAGTAACTTGAGTAATTTTAGACTACATAGAAGGGATGAAACCAATTCTTCCTTTCTCTAATAGAAATCACTAAAAAGAAGAGGGGGGAAGAAAATAAAGCAATTCAATGAGTTATTTGCGATCTGAAAGTGTACAATCCAAATCAGAATAAAATCAATCAACGTAGTGTCAAACACCATTTTTAAGAAATCCAAATCAAGTTAACTCACCAACATCAGGTTCTAATTTTGCTTCATTCAAATCAGAGACAAGCTTAGTGATAGATTCCTTAGTCCCGTTCTGCAAGCACAAGAATAACAAAATACCTCAGGCAGGCATTCAGGCAGGCTTGGGGCGGAGAGAAGAAATCCTAATAGGGGTAGCATGTTGGAGTACTCTATCATGCCAAGCTTCCAAAAATGAATATATGTCAAAAACTAAAGCTTGCACATAAGTGGAGAGGTCATGTGTTTCTATAAAAGATAATTTGCTACAAGCCTAGCATTTGTGTAAGCACGGAAGTCTGGTCCAGAGGTCAAGCATCGAGACATCCAACCAGAACCACCTATATAATGAGGTTTATTAAGAAAAACTAAAAAGAAACAGCAAGCCAAGCCCACATAAATGTAGATACCGATGTTCTAAACATGATATTTCATCTCCCTTTCTTTCACAGGTAAGGAGGTACCACAGTGCAGAATGAATTGGTCACAAACTCAAAGCATTCAGCTCAAAAGCGAAAAAGGAGCCTAATAACCAAGGTCAAATTCTAAATAAACGAAGGAAGACGATGAGGATTAGACTTACACACTTCCAGTTGCCACCGACGAAGAACTGCAGCAGCATAACAGGAAAACAAGAGCGTGTTAATCACCGAAACAACATTTTCAGGGGAGCGAAAACATGACAATCAAATGACAAAAGAAAAAGAACAAATCATGACAATCAATTTCATATGGGTTCAACGGACGCACAAAATCAGCCGCAAAATTACAGTTCCTAATTTCAACTTTCACACACAACGACACCATAGTAACCAGTAGCATTCGAACAAAGAGACTCATAAGATATTTTCCGACTAATTTAATTATAACATTTATTTTTATAAATTTTAATATAAATATAATATTTATATTTTTTTAATAATAAATTTATATTAATATAATCAAAAAAAATTTACGACCCATCCACAGTATCAGATAGATAGAAATGATAACAGATAAGCGAACAGTGCAAGACCTTGCCGGAAGCAGCCATGGCGATGACAGCTCTGGATCCGCGAGACGACATCCGAAGCTGCGAATCAACATTCTGAAAGAAAACCGACGACGGAGCACCACCGGAGCCACCGAGTCGACGGAATCCGCCGCCGAGATGAGCGGTGGAAACAATCGAGTTAGGGTTCGTGACTCGTGGATTCATCGGAGTAGACACGACTGACATTTCAGCAATTCGAACTCTGCTTTCGAAGAATCACTGATGCTGTTGGTGTGGTGAAGAATTTGAGGACCTGAATTGGGGTCTGATCTATCATCGGGGTAAAAGTGGTAATGTAACGTGTGGAAGGGAGGTTGGATTCGTGGAATGGTTGAGCGCGTGGCTATCACGGACAGTGGATGAGGGGTTGTTGGGTTTGATCGACGGTTGAGGATGAGGAGATGGGGTTTTAGCGCGTGTGTTTACGAGGGTTTTAAGTTTCTACGAGACTATGACAGGTCGACGACCTTCGCCTAAAGTGATAGTACAAATAAAGCATGATGCGTATGAAATTTGGGTTTACATAAAAGAACACTGAACACGTGATTTCTTTATAGTCTAGTAATTTTGTAACCTGAAAATGGTGAAACTCTATATGCCTATGAACAATGTGTGTGCTTTTATAGGTAGGTGAAGTAGAAACCATAAAAATGAATCATAAAGTTATCCCTCTAGAATTGATGTTCGTATTAGCCACACTACAGTTATATGAAATGCTGGTAGTAGCTGAAACTTAGGATTAACCTATGTTTCAAGATGTGTTTTGTGTTGAGATCTAACTAGCATGGTTGGTACAAATGTCAAATACACATTCCGTTCATCTCATAAAATTCAAAATGGGCTACTTAATTTATCTGTTTTCAAATAGGTGATGAATATATGATATGACAAAAACAATCTATAATTAAATGATTGAGGTTTTTTCCTCAAAACAATTGAGATTTTTAATTGATAAAGAAAATATTATTCCATTCATATCATATTAATTATAATATTTTCTTTGTGGTGTGTATATGTTGGGAATAGGTCGGGTTTCCCGAACTTGGTTCAAGTAACATTATAAAAAATAATTAAGACAAATGATAAAAAAAATAAAATTGACACATAAATTTATGTGGTTTACCTTGCTTTTGTGATTACGTTCATGATTAATCCATAAATATTTTCACTATTCATGTGAATATTGTTACAAGAAAATATATCCTCCGTCCCACCAATTCTATGGCACTTACACCTACACAAAAAACAATAATATAATATTTAGGATAATTTTTAAATATTATTATAATTGGATAATTTTTGTTAAAAAAATAACCTAAACATAAATCCATATTTATTCTAAATTCTCTGTCCGGATCGCTTTACTGTGTCTGGCTCTCTGTGCTCCCTTGTATTTGCCTCTTGCTGAGAATGCAAATATATAGAGATATTTTGTCGTCTATTTTTACGATTAGTTTGCGCGACAAAGCTGCTCAAGCATTCTCGTCAATTCTTTCCCTTGCTTTTTAATAGTGGTGGGTTGCGCCACCACTTTTTCTTTTTCTTTTAATAAACAAACAAACACTAACAGTATGTACTGGTATCCTGAGAACAATTGTGTAGATGGGTAGTTTGGGTAGCATTAGTGTTCAAAGTGGAAGAGAGGAAATAGGTAGCTGACTTGCAGAGTTGCGGTTATATTTCACTTCCTATATAATTTGCTGTGCTTTGCAATTTTAGCAAACAAAGATTATGTTGAAAGTTGTTGTGTTACTTTTTTCTGCTGAAGTCCCAGTTAGATAGCCATAAGAAAAGTTGACAGGATTTTGGCGACTCAATGCGGTGAACGCAAAGCATGTATATAGGCTGCTTTCACAATTACTAAATTCTTGGCAGATGATATTTCTCCTGAATATTCTGTATGCTGAAGATTGATTTCTGTTGATTTTGTGCAAAGTATGCTATAAAGTTTGCCGGAAATTTTTTCCTCGTTCTTATGTTCATCTGTTTGTTTACTTCTATCAGCTTTTCCATTTTGACGTGCACGAGGATGTGCGGACCATTGCTGATGCCACAGCAGAGAAGGATGATGTTTTCTCAACTTATGCGTTTCAGAAATAGTCTGTTGCTACTTCTTTGCTTCATTTTAAGCTATCGACTATAGCTTTTGAAATAACCATGAATGAAGATTCATCGGACTATCATTTTCTTTTGACGCTGGATAACGAGTAGATTTTCATTGTCGTTCTGGCATGAATATGCAGCGAGACCTATTACCAGATGCTAAAAAGATCAGATTTCATGATCTTCAGTAGCACTTAGTTCTATGTTGTGCTTTCTCCTCGCAAAACTAATGAGCTTATTTTGTTTGTTTCTTCTATGGCTGTATGTCCAACAGTCGCATGCTGGGAAAGTTGTCGAAAGGCACTGGTATGAAAAGAACAAACATATATTTGTTTCCTGCATCAAGATGGGAGGTATGTTAGGATTCGGGCCAGCAACGCCCAAGGGAGGAAACGTAGAATACACATATGAACTAGACCCAACTCTTAACCCAAAAGCCTAAGCTGATGGGTTATGTGTTCCTCATATATATATTCTACTGTTTCTGTTTCTCCACGGTCGATGTGCGTTAACCTGCTCACACATATCTCAACAAGGTAAATATAGACTTGTTGGGTGCTTCCTCTTTTTATATTTTGCATTTGATCCCCTTTTTTATTGCATCCCTTGCTAGTTTGATACGAACTATGTAGTCTAGATGTGTGTGACTGATCAGCCGTTTCCCCCCTTGCTTTGCAGATATATGATCCAACCAAGAAATGGGAGCGGTATACTGTTCATGGTGACTGATTGATCATGGTGCATCCTTCAACATCGTCAGCTATTGATACCGTTTTACTCTTCGAAAGGATGTCTTTGTTCAACACTAATGTCTGGCAGTTGTTTGTCAATTGAGCGGGATAGGGAGATTCAGAACAACAATGTAATGCTTTTATTGGCAGGCCTACTGAGCAGCTTGAACATTCTCTTAACTGTTGACTATTTCATGATTTGGAAGGTGCAAACTGATGCACTTCCTGTCGATAAGTATCCCGTTTGATTGCAGTTGCTCGACTGCATTAGATATTTTGCAACCGCAATGTCTTGTCAATCCCGATTAGTAGAACTAATGCCAAGACAGTTTCGTTCCTCCGTGTTTTCCCCCTATTTTTTGGTTCTGTGTGAAGCTCTCTGATTCTGGCGTGCATCATCTACATACATTCCACCAGAAGCTCATTTAGGGTCTGTGGCTTAATTTTTTTCTTCGACAAATCTTAGCTAGATGGCAGGTTGGATTTCTTGGTTGGACAATAGACTTGTGAGTGCACTCTTTTGTCGTGGACCTATGAAAGATTAATCGAAACACGGTTAATAACATGCAAAATCCCAACCGAAACAAGGTTAATAACATGCAAAATCCCGACCGTAATTACATCGTATTTTTTTGATGGAATATTCACCAAAACTGAAAATGAGTCCGCCTTGAGCTACTAACCACGTTATTTTCATATGTCGCATATTGCATCGAAACAAATGTGACAAATGTTCTTTGCCGTGGAACAATTTGCCAGTTCAGTCAAAAGCACATAAACCCTCGGCTAGAGCTGGAACTGTGCGTTTTATCGCTCCCGCAACGCAAAGAAACGCGTTATCCGATCGATCTCCTCCGCTCCGCTCCATTTTCGATCGGCGATGACGATTAGGGTTTTCTGCATCGCTCTACTCCGCGCTTCTCCATTCCTTCAAGGTAATTCCTCCGATCCAGATTCCTATTCGTTTTGATCCATGTCGAATCGATCATCATTAATGTAATCTGCCTTTTTGTGTGTGTTTCGGCCAAGGCGAAGTAGTTGTGGTCTGTTGGGTTCTTCTATGAGAGTGTTGATTTTGTGTTTGGTTTGGTAGTGGTTAGATGTCAATCGGACTCAGAGGCGGATGCTGCTGAGACGGAGGAAGGGGTTGGTGATGATGTCGGGATCGTGAACGACGATGCTCAGTTTTATCCGGACGAGAGTTTTGCTTCGGCGGCTGGAGTGCAGACTGCTTGTGTTTACCCTAAGAACACTGGGAAATGTATGACATCTATACGCAGTTCTACTTTCACGTATGTGTTTGTGATGCTGGTTTGACGCATGTGTTTGAATCCGTGCTGTTTCTCGTGATCAGGAGCACTCTTTTTCTATCTAACCAATACGTTGAATAGTGAATTATGCATGTTCTTCTTCCGATGTGCTACTTTAGTTTCATGGAGTTATTAGTGCCTGAGAATTTTGATTTATACCTTCTTGTTATTAACTTTTATTGCTTCTGGCATTCTTTATTTGGTGCAGTTTAGTGTGAACCTTAGAAAACATAAGTAGCTCGAGATACCAGTCATTTTCCTGAAGGGATGTTTGGGTTAGTTATAGGACCATAGGCTAGATATGGAATACGTATGAGTCATGACACTGCCGAACTCACATTTGTGGGGAAGGATTGATGGCTGCTAGTTCTGCGAGGCATTCTTTACCAAACTTGAGTTGTGTCAGGCTAATGCAAATCATCAGGGTCCAGGGGCTTCGTGGAGTGCTGTAATACGAAAAATATAGTTCTTGAAGAGGATAAACTTATTACATGATTGTAAAGGCCATAAAACACGTAGAAGGGAATAACACACTGGAGTACAGAATGAAAAAATGGGGTATTATGTATGGAAGTCTATTTTGGAAATGGGAAGAAGTAGAAATTTTAGATTCGGAGGTTCTTACTTTTAGGACAGAGTAAGAGAGAAAACTGTTATGGCCTTTTAGAGTATTCATCTGAGATATAACAAAGGAATTTCTGAGGATGCTGAGGCTACCTCGTGCTTTTGGCTACGACTCTAACGGACAAAATAATGTTGCTTCAAACAGTGTTGGATTGGCTACATGCTCCCTACAATGTAAATCACAACCCTGAAATGTTCTGAAGCCTCAAACTCGATGTGCCTTTTTTGGTTGGATTCATCAACTACTAGAGGCAGTAGGAGATGACTACTTTAGGCACTAGGAGATGCAGGGGATGTCCTCTTGCATAAATTTGGTGAAGTTGCCTAACCTAACATCACCATTTTAGTTTATTATTTTATTTTTTTGATAATTAGCTAACAACATTATGTAAAATGTAAGTTCTGTGAAAAAATTAGTAGTAGATGTTTTAGATGGATTCAGGGTCTCCAGATCTCCTTTTTTAGCATGCTCGCATGATTTATTTGAAATCTTGCATGAAATTTGTGTGATATACTGAGAGCGTGCTCCGGAAGATACAAAAGTTGGGATTGCTATTTACAATTTGAGTGGGATCTTGTACTAGTTCCATCTCGTCTAGACTTTTTCTTCTTGGTGATTTTCAGTACAAGGTAATGTTTGTGAATTGGTCGTGAGACACGATTAGAGTTGGGCTTAAATTATGATCTGCTGGCTGCTGCTAGATCACATGAACTTCTCATTATTTTGTATGTGTTATTTTCTTGGCAGTAAAAGAAGCTTCATTAGGTGTACTTTTTCATGAACTGTAGCTTGCTTATGCTTACAAGAATGAATTTCTTGTTATGCCATTTTACGCACATAGTATGATTTCTACACTTGGGAACTGTATTTTTTTCTGCTCCATCACATAATTTGCTTATTTCCCTGTGATGCCAGGTGTTCAATAATGCATCAGTGCCTCCATCAGCTCAAGCAACGTTCCCCTACACATTTGCCGTGAGCAAATACTTGCAGGTACAAATATCAAATGGCCTTATTGTTTCCTATGCATCTGATGCAGTATATATTGTATCTATTATTGTGCTTACCTATACTGTCAAACTGAGTATGTTGCAGGCTGGAACATTTGATCTTGTTGGGACCATTGTCTATGAGATCGATCAACAGCCTTATCAAAGCACCTTCTTCAATGGTACTGTAGAAGTCATTGAGCCCAGTGGCTTTTTGAGCATTGAGACCGTTTTCTTGGTTTTGCTGGGCCTAGGACTTGTCGTCCCTCTTGGTTTATGGATCCAAGCTCGAGTGCAGGATTTCTCAAAGGTATGTAACTACAGTCTATCCTATTCATGCTGATAGCTAAATAGTAAATCTTAAAAGAGTTTCTGCTCGTATATCTGATGGGCCTAAGGTTGCACACGTCGAACTACCAAGTTTGCCTCTGGTGCATTTCTTTTCCAAATTTTGGGTGTGTTAATATTAGGAATTTAGTTTCAAGAGATAAGGTGACATCCAAATAAACTTGCAATCCTTATAAGAAACCCTGAGTTTATGTTAACTTTCTACTATGCATCAACAGTTTGGTTCAACTACCTTTAGTTGATATTCTATCAAGTCGACATTAATTTTTTGTAGTTGAAACAGTGCATGTGCTCACATGTAAGAGCAAGGCCAGTGGTACAAGTTATTTTTATGTATGTAAATATTTAATTTATCCATGAATAGTATTAATTTGTTAAAATATAACAACGTTGCTCTAATGCTGCTATAATATGTCCATATGATAAATCAATGGCTAGAAGAATGCCATCTAGATTGTTTTCTTGTATTGGGATTAGTGTGTCAATGTTATGTGAGAGTAGAAAAAATATATATGGCCATTATCATTGTCAAATATGACACAACATTTGGCCACACCCGAATTTTGCCACGAACAAACTTTGCCATTGAAGTGTAATTTTTTAAAGCCATTGCTATAATATAACCATGTCTATCCATATAACACTTGGATTGGACTTGCTCTGAGCGCTAAAATCGAATGTCTGGCTAATATTTTTTATTTTTAAGCATTGCGTATGCTATTCTTTGGTGTAAAATTTGTGATGGTGAAATTCGTGTTTCCTTTTCCATGATTTATTGAAAAAAAACCTTTAGATTAGGATGTCTCAGACTCTCAACTGATCAGTCACCTTTAGTCGTCTTTTTTCTCTGTCCTGCTTTGTATTGGTTCATTCATTTTTTTTTGGTTCTTTGTGCCTTAGAAACCCAAGAGGGCTCACATGGTCGAAGTCGGTACACGATCAACAAATGCCTCCATGGACGAGTGGCTTCAGGTTTCTAGCTGATAGGAGCTTCTATCTTAACTTACGAATGATGAACTGTCTGGAATTTTTTGGTTGGTTTTCGTTATTCTTAGGGGAGATCTGATGACTCTATGTTTGCGATTCAGGGTACTGCATATACACAGTCTCTGTCAAACAAATCCAAGAAGCAGAAGTGATTGGGTTCCTGAATCGACGCGTCATCCGCACGAAGTGCAAGTTCCAATCGTGCACTTGGCCCATAAGAACTCGAGAAATGTGACGGTCAAAATCGAGCCTTTTCCAGAAAGCGAACTAACTGGCCACAGAAAGGCTATAGCATCGTAATCTGAGAGCTTTGATAGTCATGCGGAATATTTGAAGTAGATTTTGCTGTATTTTTCACTTTGACTGGATTAGTTCGTATTCTGTACTTGGTCTATGGAATGATTTCTGTGACATCTAATCGTAATATATCTGCTTTGTATCGTAACATTCATTAAACGAGATGTGGGCATTGTACCATCCGCCTCATCCGGGAGGAAAGCCATATCTTATCCCTATACCTCGACTTGTTGGTATAGGCTTAGCAATTCGACCACCACATGGCTTAACACATATGATTAAATGTCGTGGGCGTTGGATCTGCATATCCTCTCATATAGTATGGGATACTGTCGAGTATTAATTGATTGCATGCAACGTGGTCTTGTGTTTCCAGCTGTCACCATGTGTTAGCTTGAATGACCATGAAGCTCATGATATAGAAAGTTTCATCAACATTCAACGACAACCAACAATGAACAATCCTCTGTTTTCCCAAGATCATGAAAAGGTGAAAAAGCACACGATGTTCCTAGCTATGACCAATTTATGGCTTCAACTGATTTGTACGATTGGATTTGCGCCAGTTAACGATGACAAAGTCGTCGATGAAGTAGATCAATATATGTTAATGTATCATGTTGATGATTATTCTATCGTGTCGAATAGAATACAGCATTAGCATATTAGCATGACAGCCGAGGCGAATGCTGTAGTCTATACCCGAGCCACTACGTCGTTTCGGATTCTAACTTTGGAGGTCTATGCATCGTATCTATAATTATCCACCCATATATCCATATCCCTACGGGTGACCTTTTTCAGTGTGATGGTGTAGCATTCTTGCTTTCTATTCAAGGAAGTATCAATCCTAGTTTAGCATTCTCCTGGTTAGAGTCTAGGGTACCCATGAAAGGAAAACAAGAATTTAAGAGAAAGCTGAATCCGCAAGCTATGAAGATTAAGTAATGCATCAACTCCACTCAAATTAAAAGTATTCTTAATGGGTTTAAGATGGTTGATTGATCTTCAAACACGTGATCGTAATGTTATATATGTTATGATATTATGTTCAAAAATCAATTCCATCAAATATCTTTTATCATATACTTCTTTCATTTCATATTAAATGTAACATTCTCAATCATTACACTATTTAATACGTATTTTGAGAAGCTGTATTTGTTGTCTCAATGGCGTAAAAAAAATTATGTCACTATGATCAGATTGAAATACATAAGGTAAATTAACATTACTATTTTATGATAATTTTATAAAAAAAAATTGTCAATCGTCACGAATCAAATTTCGATATATTTTTTAAACTACTTTAAATAATTCAGCACCTTGGCAGTACATCGATACATGGCAATGTCATAAACGATTCCTTGTCACATTGAAAACGATTTGCGAGATGATAAGGAACACAAAAACCCCCCAGAAGGTACATGACAGCGTCCCCTCTTCGCTCTTTTCACCCAACCATCGAACGCCAATTAAATGACATGAAACTGTTCCCAGCTCGATTCTGTTGATATATTTCTTTTAATACAAACCGCGAACAAATCACTAGCACTACAGATTCGGCAGTTCATTTTTCATTTCCTCTAAAAAAATATCGAGATATATTATTATTTATAAAGATAATATTTTTATTTATATATTTTCATATTATCTGTACGGTTAAATTTAGAAATAAACAGTTAAGATTAAATCGTACACGTTATAAGTCTAATATATATTAGTCTGACGACAGCCGTTTAATATTCCAAATTAAATATCTTGATTTTTTTATTTTAATCTTAATCAGAAAATAACCAAAATGTTTTACAAAAATCACGTTGGTAATCAATGTTATCATTGTGCACTTTAGAAATACTACTTAATATGGGTTCCTGAAAGTCCCTAATCAGGAAGATCGAGGGAAAGCTACTCATGGAAATTGATCAATGTTGATCCTTGAACTAGATTATGACCTATATCGCTGAAGTCTTTCCTTTTCTGTCGATGCTGTAATGGTCCGACAACAACGATGTCTCTAATCGGACGGCAATTGCACAAGTCAAGGACTGACTCAGTAATACGTCACCTATATTTTGGTTCTACACTAAATAATCATCTAAACATAAGTTATTAAAAGAAAAAGAAAAAAACATTCTCAAATAATCCCGTTAAATATAAGATGAAAAACATCACTTTAAAACAAAATGATTTATTTGTTGATTAGGGAAACTATTTATTATTAGGTTAACCATAAATAGTTGCACATGCGAAATTAATAAGTCATGCACTTGTCGTTGTAGTTGTTGAAATACCATACCCTGCTATGCATAGTCCAGCTCGATTGTCCTGGTAATAGTTTGCCCTTCAATTTTGTAGGGCAATTGCCCACACACCATTTTTATTTGTAAGCATAATGTGGCTACCATGGAAGCAAGTACAATATGTAGGATCCTTGTGAAGAAAAGAATTTGTAATTTACTGATCAAAATAATAAAAATAAATTGTAATTTACTCCTCTTACTATTTGAAATTTTGGATACATAATTGCCAGTCAGCTAGCTAGATAGGAATGATCATGATCCATCCATATTTTTCTCTATATCTGTTGCACCTCTTTGTTACCTTTATAAGTATTTGCTTTCCGGTTTATGATTTTTATCTGCGTGGTATGCCCACCTTGGTGATTTCTTGCATCGACTCGAGGAGCTCGAAAAACAGTCTTTTTATTGTTTGCGATAAGGATAAGAGTGCTCAATGTTCACCTTTTCTAGATTGTGCTCTTCGTTAGGCAAGTTTTGACATGACCAATTCTCTTATCGCATAAGAATAGTGTGATCCTTTTTTGTCTCTCTGTAATCTTCAGATACATTTTCCTGCTGTATTCCGGTTTTGATTATATTTCGTGGCACTTATTCGTAGTCATCATGTTATCACAGATTTAGCAGTTTCTACTTATGCAATTGGCTGCTTTCACACCAGAAAAGATAAACTTCTGGTTTTTAATTTATTAAGGAAATTACTCGAAATGAAAAGATCATGAGATCATTGGTTAACCGACTAAAATGAGCTATAATAGTTCAAGCCCAAAAATGTCAAACTTCTTTGGACTGACAAATAAGTTTGACATTTTGCTAAATTAAGGTGTCTTCCACCTCTTGGTTTCACATTTTGCAGTGTTGCTGAATGCATGCATGCAGAGAAATGCATGATCCAGCTTTGCTTCAATCTATAATATTAGAACAACCAACTAACTGTTGCAAGATCATATATACATGCATCTGATTCTTTTGTGCATGATGTAGGTGTGGATCATATTGGCCACAATATACAGAACAGAAATTGTAGATGATGTACATCACAATAACAGATAAAAGCCTGAGTGCACACACGACACTGCTCGCACATAGACAAACTTTAACGATCCCTTATGTCACAGTTCATCCCAAGTCCATGTGAATTGACCTATTCGAAGACTCATAGTTGCATCATCCATCACTAAAACTTAACTGATGGGAAAAAAAAAAAAACTAAACACAACACCGAAAGATCATTTCCACGATAACTTCTATGTCAACAATGTTTCTGTAACGCCCCGGCTGACCCGGGTACTCGGGTCCAGCACGCGGGTCGTCACCAAGAAACCTTTTTTCAGGTTCAACTTAACTGTGGAGTTTTAATGTGATGAGCTACCGAAAAGAAAGGTGCACCTTATTGGTATAGGTGGTACTATCAAACCATTTAAACATTTCTTTGGGGTATTACAGTTTCTATCCAATGCAGGTAAGGACCTGCAAACATAAGTCTTCACACCCATCATCAAGAAACATGAATTACAAAACAATCATTAGTTGAACGCTAGAACCAATCGAACCATCGCCGACGACAATGGTCACAAGCTGTTGTGCATGAGTCTACTGTATCCTCCCAACTCAGGAAAATATGGTTGTGGCGAGGCTGGCTGGGGTATTAATTGATAGCAGCCTAAGTAGGTTAGGGAGATGGGAGAATCAAATGCAAATAATGTGCAGTTAGAACCCCCACTTTTGTATTCAATTCTATGATAGTGCCCTTCACTGCCCTGCCCTGCCCCAAATTTTTTATCATACTTCTTCTTTATATTTTTTTTCCATCAATATATTTTCTTCAATCCTAAAAAAAGTGATCCCGATGATCATGTGCTTCCCTTCGAGGCAGTGTCGGCACCCAAATTTCTCTTAAGCCCAATCAATCCTAAGCTAAAAATACCACATCTGTCCCAAGTGGATTATAATTTGCATACGGAAGAGAGTTTGTTGAAGTAATTTGATCTACTTAATTGTTCGCAGCGTGCAACATATTCATGATTTAGGTAATGTAATTTGATCATATTTTCAAAAAAGAATTTTGCTATAATGTCTAATTGAATAATAAGTCTCAACAATTGTAGCACAACCAAGATAACTCATGTAATATCATCATAAGCAGAGTCTTTGAAACGTGAGATATACGAAATATTGATCGTTGTCGTGAACAATAAAAATATTGTTTCTCAATGTTCTGAAAACGAGTGCATATCATTTTGACAACGTAGGAAGTATTATAATTTTTTTAGATATTAAGCGCCACTAATAGAAATAGTATCAAGCAAGAGCTCCCTATAAAACACTCTACTAGGGTGCTACAAGAACTATTCAAAAGGGCTCTCTGGTCATTGAGAGCTCATTATAAGTTCCACCAAGTGGAAAGTCTTATAAAAACAGAGGATAGCAGAGAAGAGCAGAGAGATATTCTGCATTTGAAGCTGGCCGGCAGATTCTGAAAATGCGGCTGCTACCCATTTGCCGTGAGGCAATGCTGGGCCTGCTCATATGTCTCTTGATTGTCTCATCATCGAGCATCGTGTGCCATGGCGGCTCAGTAGCGATGGTTACTGGAGCAGGGGAATGCGCGGATTGTCAGATCAAGAACATCAAGTCCTCCAAGGCCTATAATGGTAACAACAATTATATGGGTTCGATTTTTTGTTGCTGGATTTGTTTATTCGTTCGAGCTGATAAGTATGTGCTTATTTTTATTTTATTTTTTTGAATTTCTTAATTGCATTTGCATGTACTATGCTGCATGGATATGAATGAATGTGAATGATTGATGCCGTAAGATGAACTTATCAGCTTTTTCGGGAAAATTTTCGGTGCTCCAAGTGATTGGATAATTGTTGTACTTTGTGTATCGAATATGAGGGGACAAGGAGTTGAATCTCTTGTTCAGTACACTGGCAAATAAATACCGGGCCTTCCGCAAAAACGTATTTGGATCTCATGTTAAGAAATCAATTCGATTAAATATAAAATTCATAAATATTATAGACGTTTATCGATGTGCAGGTCTATGATGATTATGCATGTTTGATAATTTATGAAACAATCTGTCCATAACTCTCCGTTAGGAACAATTAGCTTGTTGATATCTATTTAATTATTGTGGTTAGTTGCAATCTTTGTTTTCTAAATTAACTAGTAGTCTCAAGAGAAGTCCATCTAGGGGTACCACAAGACCTCGGTTAGGGGCAAAGATTATGAGTTTTAGGCTACCATAGTAGCATCAGAAATGCCTCCATCTTGGTAATTTGGTTTATTCAGGCATTCTTCTGTGGTTTAGGTCATTATACCAGTGGTAATAACAGACCTGCACAAGATTTGACAAATTAACCATAATCATACACATGGGAATTAGAACAAGTGTGCCGCCAGTGATGAAACTTAAACTTGCTATTATAATGCGCTTTTATCTTGCTTAGATTTGAGATCTGATCTAATCAAATGAAATTATGCAGGACTACGTGTTACCATCGACTGCAAGCTTGCAAATGGAGAAATGCAAAGAAGAGGATCTGGAGAGCTGGACAAACAAGGCAACTTCAAGGTAGCTTTGCCAGAGGATCTCCTGCAAGATGGGAAACTCAAGGAAGAATGCTACGCTCAGCTTCACAGTGCATCAAACACCCCGTGCCCTGCTCACGACGGCATAGACTCCTCCAAGATCATCTTCGTCTCCAAATCATATGACGGAAAGCACGCCTTCAGCACAGCAGGAAAGATCAAGTTCTCGTCCGAGACCTGCGTAGCCAAGTTCTTTTGGTACCCACCTCCATTGCCTAAGCTCTTCCCACCCAACCCTTGGTTCAAGAAGCCTTTCCCGTTCCCTAAGCCATGTCCTCCACCAACTGTCCCCGTCCCGACTCCAGTCCCGGTTCCCGTCCCAGTCCCGACTCCGGTGCCAGTTCCCGTCCCAGTCCCAACTCCGGTCCCGGTTCCAGTCCCGGTCATTCCCAAGCCGCTTCCACCACCAGTTCCAGTCATGCCCGCTCCCAAGCCTAAACCAAAGCCATCCCCAAAACCATGCCCCGAGCCAAGCCCCAAGCCGTTCCCCAAGCCAAGCCCCAAGCCATTCCCTAAGCCGAGCCCAAAACCTTTCCCCAAACCGAGCCCCAAGCCGTTCCCTAAGCCAAGCCCCAAGCCATTCCCCAAGCCGAGTCCTAAGCCCTTCCCAAAACCGTTCCCCAAGCCCTTCCCAAAACCGAGCCCTAAGCCGTTACCCAAGCCGAGCCCTAAGCCATGCCCCACACCCAAGCCATTCCCCAAGCCACCAGTGATACCGAAGCCACCGATCGTTATCCCGCCTGTGATCCCGAAGCCACCGGTCGTTATCCCACCAGTGATCCCTAAACCACCAATCGTGATCCCGCCCGTGATCCCCAAACCGCCAGTGATCCTTCCACCACCATTTGTCCCTAAACCATTCCCACCATTTGTGCCGAAGCCATTCCCGCCATTCCCATACCACAAACCACTCCCTCCTCTCCCTCCATTCCCATACCACAAACCACTCCCTCCTCTCCCACCATTTCCATACCACAAACCACTCCCTCCTCTCCCACCATTCCCATGGCACAAGACACTTCCTCCATTCTCTCTACTTCCTCCCTTCTCAAAGCCTCCCCTGCCTCCCATCACTCTCCCTAAGTTCCCCAAGAAACCTTGCCCTCCTATCCCATTCGTCCCGCCTCACGCGTAAGAAATGTTTACCTTCGAGTTTATGATATATGGTTTGAAACATTGGATTTGATTTTGTTATGACTTCCTTGGAGAATAAAGAGATTCATTAGCTAGATATATGTGTTATCGGGTGGAGATATAAGTGTGCTGGTTTCCTGATGATGTTATCTAGTTTCTGTAAAGGATTTCCAGTCTTTTAGTATGTTTACCTTTGAACTCAAAATTTCATATAATGATATATGATCCAGTTTCATGCTTGTTTCCCGAACTTCTACAAATCTGATACAGTAGAATATCTGTCGTTGCTTTCAATGCTTATTGGCATATTCCACGAAGCCAAGTCAGATATAATATATCTACAACTCAAGCTGAGGAACAAATAACGCGAGGCTAGGCAGTATTTGGATCCCGTGTCTCTGTTCTACCCTAAATTCTGGCAATGGATGCAAAGAAAAACACCTCGTGCCTCGGTTCAACCCTTAATTCTGGCAAATGATGCAAAGAAAACACATCCGGTTAGATAATCGCAACTTTTACGCCGTATGTGCATATCATGGAGATGCGGTTGCTCAGGAAGTAGTAGAGATCATCCCTCAAGATCAGCAAGCTGAAAATCCCATTCGAAGAGGAATAAACTGCATATGCCAATCTACTGGCTTGAGCAGATGCAGATTACCAGCACCAATATGCATCATTTTCGCATTCTACTAACAGGCTTATGCCGACCCGTATTGTGTTTTACTTGCTTTGTGTCATCTCATTTCATTCCCAGTTACATTGCTATAACCAAACCAAAGAGACCATATTGCTGCAACGATTAGTGTTCATGAACCAATACAATCATACTGTTGATCCAGATGACGGGAAGACAATGATGACCCCAGTGCTAGTTTTGTGCTCATGGAATGGCAGCACATGTATTCAGTATCACCCTAAACCAATGATAATGTGCGATCTGTAATTAGATAGAATGATGGGCGGGGGCGGGTGGCACAGAGCGGTCATTGCAGATAGAGTAATAGTGTCACAACTCACCAGGGTTGATAGAAGGGGGCGCAGCAAATGGTCAACGATGGAAGGCGACGGCAGTGATAGCCATCTACCATGTCGAATGGCGAAAGGCGGTGCCACTGGATAGTTGAGGTGGTGGCAGCATGGCCACCGTTGAGAGCAGTGGTACAAGAAACACTGTCGATGGATGATGGCAACAGAAATGGCTGAAGAAAAAGATGCTGACAAAGTGACCACATAGTGTAGGTTGCAGCGAGAACAACGTGGTGAATCATGGAGGACAGTCATTCAAAAGATCTAATAGCGACACTTGGGAAGGTGTGTCATTGATGAGATTTTTAGTGTAATTATTCATCAAATCTAGTCTCATCCTCAGCACCAAAGAATGCTTGAAAACGCAACATTGAAGATCTATTAACCTGCTTGTGTTAATAAGTATCCACACGCTCACACCCTTTCACATGGGAAGTTTCACGTTTTAAATCAACTAGCCTAATGAGAATTTGTATTCATAGCATGAATACCTTTACAACACAAAGGTTGCACTTGCACACGTCTCCATTATGCTCTATTTAGAAATCCTACTTGTGAAACGCGATACTCACAATAGGTGCACGAACTTTCGATCTACACCATTTAGACAGCAACATAAACCATACGAATCCAGCAAGGTAGGGTACTAAAACGATAGAGAAAGTTCATTATTCGAAACAAAAGTTCGCATCAAGACAGTTCAGATGCGAACTCCAGACCCCAAACACCACCTAACATCAGTCCCAAACACAAACCCTCCGACTCAAATCAAAGTGCGAACACCATATAAAAGCGTCCGAAACAGGAATTAAAACATCCAGCAGACATCAGATCTCACAGCTCAAGAAAGCTGACCACAATCAGCGATCGTGACAGTCTTCGAGGTCCTTCCAGAGCTCGATCCGACCTTCTCCACAGCCCTAATCACATCCAACCCCTCCACAACCTGTCCAAACACTGTGTGCTTCCCATCCAGCCAAGCGGTCTTCTCAGTACAGATAAAAAACTGCGATCCGTTCGTGTTCGGCCCCGCGTTCGCCATGGACAGGATCCCGGGTCCGGTATGCTTCTTCACGAAGTTCTCATCAGCGAATTTTGCACCATAGATCGATTCCCCTCCGGTTCCGTTCCCGGCGGTGAAGTCGCCGCCCTGACACATGAATCCGGGGATCACACGGTGGAAGCTGGATCCCTTGTAGTGGAGCGGCTTTCCTGATCGGCCGTTGCCTTTCTCGCCGGTGCAGAGAGCGCGGAAATTCTCGGCGGTGCGTGGCACGACATCGGCGAAGAGCTCCATGACAACTCGGCCGGCCGGGGCGTTGCCGATCGAGATGTCGAAGAACACTCTCGGGTTCGCCATTGTGGAATTGGATTGGATTCGAGAGATTCGGGAATTTGATTCGAATTGGGATGTTTTAGGGTTTTGTAAGGGGGGATGAGGAGACGTTTATAGGAGGAGTGGTGGGTTAGGACGAGGGTTGTGGGGTGAGAGGAGCCGTTGATGAGGGAACGTGGAGGGTGGGGATTTGAAGGGTGCGGAACTAGGGGTGTGGTGGGGTTAACCGTGGTTTAGTTATGTGAGGATATGGTTTCAGTCAAGTGGATTGGGAAAGAAGACAAATTCGAGGATTGGGCGATTAGGATATGCTTTTAAGATTCGATTTTATGGACGTTGACGTTACGTAACCGGTGGTAGAGAGCATGTATGATCTACGTGGGTTGTTTTTTTTTTTTGGGAAGGTTCAATTGAATATTACATTCTTTGCTCATTTCACGTGTATAAATATGCATAACAGAAGTTTTGAATCCCAAAACTCTGATGACATTCCAAGACCTATTTGCCATGACATGAGCGGCCATATTAATGTCGCGTGGCACCCGTAAACAATGAAAAATAAAAAAACATTCAGCTACCACCAAGCAGTCGGAAACTATTCCCCCGACCATAGATAAGTCAGGTTCCTCTGTTTTGATCATGTTCACGATGTGATGGCAGTCTGATGCAATCGATATCCGTAGCTCGATCCCAGCTTTAATTGCAATTGCCTCTCCCTCTATGTGGGTTTTTTTCTTTCAAATAATCTAAATAAACGTAGGAGATATCTCGAAATGAAAATCATATATATTTCGAACATATCTAAATTAAATATCTAATTAAATCAACTATCAATATTGATATTATTATGATAAATGATTTTTTTTATACGTTAAAAAAAACAGCATTTTTATGAACAACCGTAATACATAAGATCTCACTTTTTTTGGAATTCAAAAAAAGAAATTTTGAATTTGTTTTTACATGGAGTAAATCCACGAAATCCTTGGAAATCGTCTGGTACGATTACGTGATCGATGAAGTGTCTCACCTTATCCTCATAGATCCTTTTGATTGTTTCACATAAATACTTTCAAGCATCATTTTCTTGAATGAGCCCTGTAATTTTTTTGACCTCCCTCGCTTCGTCGTTCAGGGTTTCGCTGTTTAGAACAACACCAATCTACAGCTCTATCTTTTTATTTTATCTCCTTTCTGTTTTATATAATAAAAAGAAGCAGCATTAGAAGCTGTTCATAAACAACCGTCGTACACAACATCTCACTGTTTTTAAAATTAAAAAAAAAAGATTGATCTTGTTTTTTTCCTATTACGGCTGTTCATGAACAATTTTGCTGCTACTTTACTTTTTTATTTTTTATATGAATCAAGTTAATTATAATGAACCTGTACATTAATGGGTTCTTATTTTAATATACATCTTCTTGGTACATTTTTTTTATCGTTAACTATTATTTTCAGATACATGAGTTATGGTAAGACATATATATATTTTTGAGATAATTATCCAATAAGATTATCTTTTTAATCTTTTTTACTAAAAAAAATCAATTAATTTTTATTACGTAAAATGTTATTATCCAAATTTCAAAAACAATTCATACCAAATTTATCCTCGACTATCTCAAAAAATCAAAATCCCCATGGCTGGCCCGATATGGGCCCGTTGCTGCCCTTGTTGCTCCGCCTCGCTGCTAGCTGGTGGCGACGATGTCTGGAGGCGGTGATGGTGATACTCCCGACGTTTCAAACCCAAATCACGCCAAGGAGAAGGACACGACGAGTGTCCAGTGGTTGGGGATGGCAGGTGGTCTTGGTGGTGTTCGAAGATGATGATGCCACAGTGGCTGTTTGGCGAGGGTGGTGGCTGTAGTTTTAGGATCTTGATGTGGTGTGTTTGAGACAAACGATTTGTAGGAAACCTTCTCGATTTTCTGATTTATGTATTATTGCTTTCTTGCCGAGGTACATATCAATGATATAAACCTATCCTATTTATAGGAAGAAAAACAAACTGTTTCGCTTAACAAAAAACGTGTTTGTGGACTAAAAATATTTTTGGTCGGTGAATAGTGACCGGTGTTACTGTGCACGCGTGTGAACTGTACACGCATGTTCCATGTCAAGGTTATTAGCCAACATACTCCCCCTAATCTTGACATGGCTCTTTTCTTAACCGAAAGATCTCGGCACGCTGTTGGCTACCATAAACTCGATCTCACATAATGCCAATGCGACGATCTTTTCTTCTTCTGTGTTCTTGCGAACTTGTCTTCGAGACTCTTCATTTTTGTTTGAAGATTGGTTAGTAGAGCTTCCCGCTTTTTTCCCACCTTCATGAATGTTTCCAGCACTTCTTTTCGCGTCGCATCCCTGTCTGCCGTCCTGGCATGAATGCAATCCGCTTCTTCTCCCATGCTAATTTTCCTGAGTCTGAAGAGATTTCTAACCTTCTTTCTCTTCAGGTTATCGAGCCTCTGCTCCGATAAACCATCGGTGTTTTTCTCGCTGTTGTCAACGCCATTCTTCTTAGATGGAGTAGATATCAATTCGACCCAATTTTTTTTTGAGGGAACCAGGCTTCTTGCGTTGAAGTTCCATATCATTGCCTCTGTGCTGTCTAGGCATTCCTTACTCGTCGACGATCTCGCCATCGTCGTCGTTGGAATTCACCGTTGCTGGTGTCGAGGGAACCCGGAACTTCTATGCGCAAAGTCGAGGTAGATGGACTTGTCTCTCTTGTCGCAGGTGGCGAATAACCATCAGCTGACTTTGTTGCACCTATCACACCTTCCGGTTCTTCGAAACTTGCTAGGAGAGAGATTGGTTTGGCTAACTCCAAACGAATCTTGTAAAGACGATTCGATGTGCGCTTCACGAACATCAGCAACTTGCCGTTGTCATACTCCTTTATGACATCTCCCACCATGTTCACCTCGCTTCCATTCTCTGTCATTTGTCCAAGACTGATGATGTTAGTGCAAAGTTTAGGAATGTAGTATACCTCATGGAGGATATACTGATCTTCATTCTTGCACTGGAACACGACCGTTCCTATGCCATTGACTTAAACGACATTGCCATCACCAAGCCTCACCTCCCCGGTGATCTTCTCATCAAGTTCTTGGAACATATCTTGTCGTCCCGTCATATGATTGCTGGCACCGTTATCTAGGTACCAAACATTCTTGGTTGATGTCTTTTTCTCCTCGTTATGGTGAAACACCGTCACCACGCTTTCTTCTCTGGGTTGTATGGCGTCTTGCTGTTTATCTCGTGTCTCCTCCTGAGACATGAAAAACAATAACGCTGGCTCGTCCGGAGTAGCGTCTTTGTACTGTCTCTCGTCGTTCCGACGCTTGCTGCGACACTCTGAAGCATGGTGTCCCATCTTCCCGCAGTTGAAACACTTAATATGACTTTTATCACGACTTCTGCTACCGGTGCCTCCCACACCTTCCTGGCGCGCTGTATAATCGCCGTTTCGATCGCTCCTTCCGCGACCTCGTTCACGCCACTCGCCTCTCCCTCGGTTTGAGGTGTCGGATCCGTATTCCTGACCATATGACGAAGTATCCCCTATGTTGTTCCTTTGGGGTATCGTTCGTTCGTTACGGGTGAACATGAGCTGACTCCCACCACTACCGGTGCTCTCGCGGAGTCAAGTTCTCTCCTCGAACGCCTTCAACAGCGTCATCACCAGAATCTGCGCCAAGGCTGGTAAACCTGCTGGACATGCAGCTGAGTTTTCCGGCGAACTCGACTCCTGTTCTGTCATCCGAAAAGCATCGAATTCACTCTTTAATGTCTGCAACCGAGCCTTCTTAACTCGATCGGCACCCAGATACGTCGTCTTGAGGCTCTCCCAAATTTCCTTCGCCGTCTTTTTTTTTTCGCAATCTGAAGAAGAACATCTTCGGGGACTCAAGGATGTATGCACGCGCCTTTTTATTCTTTCTCGGATAGACTTCATCCTCCTCCGCTGGTTCGACCGCCTCCCACACATCCTGGGCATGTAGGATTGCCTCCATTTTTATTGTCCACACCGTGTAATTTGAGGAGTTCAGCATCAGAAAATTGAACGGCGTTCCACCGCTCTCCTTTGACACGTCGTGGGGAAAAATGGACATTTTTCTTTTTTTCAAAAAAAAAACAATTTTTCCCTTTAAAAAAATTGTTTTTTTTACAATCTCTTTCTCCTTTTTTTTTTTTTTTTTAAATATCCCTCAAAATCAAATCTTTCTTTTGAGTCTTTTTTTTTTTTGAATCTTCCTTAATTCCTAATATATCCCTTGACTTTGACTTGTTCAAAATTAGGGTTATATAAAAATGAAATATATGCTTTCTCTCCTCCCCTTTTTTTCTTTCACCCTGCCGCCGCTCTCTTTTTCACCTTCACCTTCACACCTTTTCTCTTCACACCTCCTCGCCTCACGCCTCCTCTTCTTCCTGTCGTCAATTCCGGCAAGAGGATTGGTTGTAGAGGATGTTGGCGATGGTGTCCGCGGTTTGATGATGGTGACAACGACGGCCTCACGACTAGGGGCTGGCGGGGGCTGCGACCAACGACGGTAGCGGCGTCGTTTCAGTTCTGGGATATCGAGGCGACTTCTGGGTGAATCTGGCAGCGGCTCTGATGGCTTTGTCCAGCTCGTCCTGACGTCTGGCAGGTATGTCCTCGACCGATATCTCCTCGGCCAAGGGTCCTCGGCAATTTCACACACAACCTACTGCTCTGATACCAAATGTAGTTTTAGGATCTTGATGTGGTGTGTTTGAGACAAACGATTTGTGGGAAAACCTTCCCGATTTTCTGATTTATGTATTATTGCTCTCTTGCCGAGATACATATCAATGCTATAAACCTATCCTATTTATAGGAAGAAAAACAAACTGTTTCGCCTAACAAAAAACGTGTTTGTAGATTAAAAACATTTTTGGCCGGTGAATAGTGGCCGGTGTTACTGTACACGCGTGTTTGATGTCAAGGTTATTAGCCAACATAGGCCGGGCTCCATGGTGACGGCGAGAACGTGGTGGCGACGACGTGATGCCGTTGGTGGCGGTGATGGTGGTTGAAGAAAACGATGATTGGGATGATGATGGTGGTCGAAGAAAAAGATGATGGGGACGTGATGGCGGTTGTCTTGGTGATGAGCTTGGCAGTGGCGTGGTGGCGAGCATGGCGATGGCGAGTGATGGTGAAGATGATGATGGTGTGTGAGAGAGTGAATAATAAAGGGGGAAAAGGTTGTAATTGTACATCGAGTGGAATGCGGGAATTCTGGTTTAGTGGATTGTTATTTATTTAAATTTGATAGTATTAATTTTTTATAATTAATTTATGTGTATTTAATAATATTTATATTAATATTATATTATATTTAATAATTTAATTTTTTTGTGATTGGAATGGTTATCCTTAACATATAATATCTTTAACGTTATAATTTTATTATGTTATTCGTTCATTATATTTATTCACAAGTTAATAATATATATACTTTATATATATAAATAATAATATAATATTATTATATTTATTCGTACATATTTTTATATTAAATAATGTATATATATATAATATTTTTAAAATATGAAATTTGGTGGGTATTACGGGTGAGGAGGATTTTGGGGGTTGAAAGAGGGAGGCTATGTGGAGAGGGGTGATGATGGTGTTGGTCATGGTCAATGGTCAATGGTGATGACAGGGGAAGAGATAATAAAAAGTATTGTAGAAGATGACGTACTCCATTGTACTCCAATAGGAAGGACTGGTGTCAGAGGTTTGATTGGTGGTGCGCCGTTGATTTCGTCCTCGTCAGTGCTGTGGGGTGTTGATTGGTGACGCTGAGGAAGCTATAAGTCCGTGTAATTTATCCTTAAATATAATAATTAGTATGATATCGGATTATTAAAGTTATATTGTTATATAAAATTATTATATTTCTTATGATATGCGGCTTCTTTTGAAAGATTTTTTTTAATGATGGACAAATATGTGAAAAATCATTATGAAATTTGAATAGTAATATTTTACTTAATAAAAATCAATTGATTGTTTTTTAAATTATAATCCATAAAAATTAGAGTATTAAGAGGGAATGACTAAGTGATAATTAATCTATCCTTGAAATTATGAGATCAAAAATTATACATTGTACATTTGTATAGAACAAGGTTATGTGAATTTTCACCATGCCTCCCATTAGCGTGCAACATTAAAGAAGAAGGTGAAGGAGATGAATTTAGAGGTAAAAGCGATGATTGGAACTCATCAACACGAATAACCGTTATGGGAAGACAACGAAACAACGATGAAAACAATTACAATTTCTTTATGACTGATGTAGTGATAACAATGAACAAGATTAGAATGGTGTTCACGAAGGTGAAAATGATAGGGTTGAAGGGTAATGTATTCCATTATCTTCACCGGACGCACCAAATCACCGATCATATGCATAACAGTGATATTTATCAGGTGTATTATTGTGAACACAATGTCGTTTTTTGAAATCAATAAAATACTCCTTAATGATTATAGTGTATTAATGGGTGACAATGATCAGTGATCGATCTATACGGGTTTCTTATATATATACATAATTAAATATGACATCTTGTTAGAGAAAATAATGATCATAAAGATTATTTTTTAATATTTTAAGATATCGAATCTCTTCGACACTTTATTGAGGAGAGGTACTTAGGTTAACGATGAGCAATTAAAACCAACATCTTATGTTTATTTTTCTTTATTGTCATCTAACCGCTCTTAACAAAAACAAGTGAAGATTTTATTTTGATAAAATAAACAAGTAAATATTTTTGTCTTCCAAAATTAATTCCAAAGATAAATAAAAAATCATATCTTTTATCATATAAACATAAATCATCTTTCCAATTCCATTAAACACATAGATATATATACCCTTCCCATAGAACCTACCCTCGCAAAAAAAAACGCATCCATCCACATAACACGGACATAGAAGAACGCAAACTCAAGAACGCAACCATGGCGGCGACCGTTTCCTCGGTGTGGGCCAAACCCGATTCATGGGCACTCGAATCCGAACAACAAGGCTCCGACCCTGGCCGCGCTGAACCGAGTTCCGATTCGCTCTCCGCCGAGTTCCCCTCGCTCGCCGCCGCCGCATCTACCAAGACCACCAAGAAGAAGAAGAAACCCCAAACCCTATCCCTAGCCGAATTCACGTCCTCCTCTTTCTCCGCCGCCACCGCTAATCGACTTACGGTCGACGAGATCCTCGTGCTCCCCAAAGCGCCTCGCGAGAGGACCGCAGAGGAGCTCGAGCGTCCCCGCGGGTTCCGCGATTTTGGTGATTTGAGGAATAATAGGTCTAGGGTTGATGGTGGTGGATTTGGGGATCGAGATAGGGATAGGGAGAGGGATTCAGGGTTTTCGATGGCGGATGAGGTTGATGATTGGTCCAAAGGGAAGGGGACAGGGGTTGGTGGTGGTAGTGGTGTGGGAGGGTATGAGAGGAGGGAGAGGAATGGGGGAGGGTTGTTTAGTTCGTCGAGGGCTGACGAGGCCGATAATTGGGGTTCGAATAAGAGCTTTGTGCCCTCGTTTGATGGGAGGAGAGATAGGAGGATGGGATTTGAGTCGAATGGTGGGGCGGATTCGGAGAATTGGGGGAGGAGGAAGGAGGAGGAGTTCGATGGGAGGAGGTATGATAGGGATAGGAGAGGAGGATTTGAGGTTGATTCAGAGCGTTGGGGGAGGAAGGAGGAGGAAGTGATGGAGAATGGGATTGGGAATGGTGGCGGGGTGAGGCTGAGGTTGAATTTGCAGCCTAGGACATTGCCATTGAATGGGAACGGGAATGGGCAGGTGGTGGGGAAAGAAGAGAAGGTGGTGAAGGAAGAAAAGGCGGTGAAGGGTGCGAATCCTTTTGGGGCAGCCAGGCCGAGGGAGGAGGTTTTGGCGGAGAAGGGGAAGGATTGGAAGGAGATTGAAGAGAGATTGGAGGCAAAGAAAGGTGAAGAGTTTGATCGGCCGAGGAGTAGGGGTTTGGGAAGGGGAAGGGGTGAAAGAGGGGATAATGGCAAGTTTGAGAGGAGTTGGAGGAGAGATGATTCCGTCGACGCTCGCCCTCATAGGTAATGAGTTGTTCTCCAGTTTCTATTGGTAGTGATGAGTTTATTGGTTCTTCCCATATTGGTAATGTTTTGGTTTGATGATCAGCATTGTGTCATGTCTTGCGTGGAATCCTAGTACTTGAAGTGTTTGTTTGCAACTTGAATGTGGTATATGTGCTCAAGTACGTAGTATAAGTGTTATAGTTTCAACTCTTGGAAATATGTTATTTTTGTGTTTCTGTAGTCTCCAAGGAATCCATAATATGTTCCTTCTATCTGTCCAATTTCATTCATCCGAACCAGCAGTGGTTTTCTGGCACACATGGCGGCTGCTGGTCGAGGGTAATCTTCTCTACTTTTGGCCTGTTTTTGGTCACTGGTTTCTGAAGTCGGCGAGGTATTCTTTACTGTTATGATGGCAAATAAGCAAATCATATCTTCACTCTTCAGCATGCAGCAAATATCAAATGTAAGATTGCAAGGGATTAGCTGAAGTTATTGTCTTCAACATTGATCTTCTTATAGTTTTTAAAAGCTTCTTTTTGTTTTTCTTGTGGCGACTCGTAGTAGGTCAAGTCTCCTTCTCTTTTCTCTTGAAGTAATCGTGTTTTATTGCTTATTGGTCACAGTTCACAAACGCATGTATGGTCAACTTACTGGTTTCACTGAATGTGTACGTCTTCTGTGAGAAAAAAAGCACCAATAGTTGGTGGAGAATTGCTTTTTGGTAGTATTCTAGGAAAAGAACTTCAACGTAGTTGATCTTGCTAAACTATTGACATTTGCTGGAGTATTTGTTACGCAATGGTTGTGTTATCTGTCTGTTCGAGCCCATGGGAGCTGATCATCTCTCTATCGAGTAAAAATGCAGAGAGATGTTCCATTCTATTTAATTGTGCAATTTCATCTACACAATGTTTCAACTTCATATACTTGTACAGAAGCTGATTAAGCTGATTAATATTTCTATTGCTATAGTGCCAGTACTGCTGAGAAGATTGAGAATGGAGTTGCTGCTCTGATAGATAAAGAGGAAGGAGCTGCTGCTCAAGATCCACCTGAGGATGGAGTTGAATCTCCCGAAGAGGATTAAATATAATGAAGGAGCTGCTGCTCAAGATCCACCTGAGGATGGAGTTGCATCTCCCGAAGAGGATTAAATATAATGATTCTCGGAGTTCGATTGAAATTTTGACTAGAAGATTTAGTCAATTGGGTTTCTCTATTTACTGTTCCCAGTGTTTTAAGTCTGTATTATTATGTGATGCAGTTTTGGCCGATTGCTTTGGTTTTGTTCCAAAGATCTGTTTGAGGGTTGTTGCCCTGCGGTATTGTTTTTAGTTATGGGCATGCCTGTTTTTAGTTATGCTTGCGGTATTGTTTTTGTGCATTTCCTGGTTTACTTCTTGGTGTTCTATTTGTACTTGTGTTTGGTCATGTTCTCTGGTTTCTGTCCATTTTTCGACTGCAAGTCACTGCCGTGGAAAGTTTCAGCTATAATCTGATGTTGTATACTTTTCCCTTGCTGCTTTCCTTCACCTTCATTGGTTGTGTACAACCATGAAAGTTTTCCCTTTAGTATCCTCTGAATGTTCTCATGATTGGAAGATGTCTTGATGATCCTGGTTCGGATCTAGTTTCCTATGGCCGTCATCCTTGAAGGTTGTGGTTGTATTTCCTCAAAATAGTTTACCCTTGGTGTTACTTCCCCTATGTATACTAAGCAGACCATGTTTACTGCAACTATATATTTGACGGCAAGGTAGACTACCCCAAGCTACTGGTTAGTTACAATGCCATGAGCTTGAAGTAGATTCCCAGAATCCCACTTGATATGGATATTCTCTTCATACGAGTAACGACGGTCCCTAGCACTTGAGATTTCACCCGAGTTTGAGAGGTGGGCATGGGTAATGTCATTCACGACAACGATGTCGATCATGCCTACAATCTGCATGCTCGAGTGTGCAAATTTACTGGGTGCAACCACGAGCTACTATGTAGCAGTGTTCCACTTGACCAACAAACATTCGCCACCAACGCGGGAGTCACATAATTTGACAAGGTGTAAACTTTATGAGGGATATAGTCAGATTCTGTCAAGATGAGTATGCACTTTGATGCTGCCATGCCGGCTAGCTTCAAAGGGGCTGTGTCATGTCCGGATCCCTTAGTTTGATTCATCTTCGTTGTAACAGCTTGTTGGAACATCGTATTTGATCCAAGGGATACGTTTCTCATCGGTAATCAACTTTCCACTAACCTTGATCAATCTAAACGAAACAACTCTGGTATCCTACGTAGATACAATCGAGAGCTGAAATAACGAAGGAACAGGCGAACAATGCTCAAACAAAGGAAACGGGACGAGACGAGAGAGAGATGACAATATAGGAAAAACGAGGCTAGACAACAACATATTACTGTAACCACCAAATAAGACATCTCATAGCTGTTGGAAGACAAACCCGACAAATTAATTGATTAGAACTGATAATGAGATCGCCATGACGCAAGCATGACCAAACCGCAACTTCCTAGGAAATTACCTTCCCCTCATAAGCAGGGAATCATACCGTTAGAGTCTAGTGTGCGTTGTACCGACCAACAGATAGTCATTGTTATTCTTTTTCCAGTGGTTGAACCACTTTTGGATCATTCCCACTGTTTTGTTACAAGTGGAGTTCTACACCTTCATTCATCTCATCACTTATTCTTCCTTTTATTCCACTCTACTCCTTAGTCCTGCAACAGAAACAGATCAAAGACCAATAACAACAACATACATCATGTCGACCGCAAACCATCGGATTATCATTGTGGCGATGGTCTCCTTTATGGCAATCGTGCATTGGTCCATGGCCGAGAGTTGGGGAAAAACGGTTGAATCAGGACATCAGAAATCAGGACATCAGAAAACAACCACCCTTCAGTTTTACTTCCATGACATCATAAGTGGGAAAACCCCTTCTGCCATCATGTTGGATAAACCGCAAGGCTCGAGCAAGTACCAAGCCTTTGGCGCCCTCTTCATGGCCGACGATTTGCTAACCATTGGCCCCGACCCTGCATCCAAACCCGTTGGCCACGCACAAGGCCTGTATGGACCATCCTCCAGAAGTGATCTTAGCCTCATCGTGGCTATGACCTACGGTTTCATAGATGGCATCTACAATGGTAGCTCCATCAGCATTCTTGGACAGAACCCTGTCACGCATCCGGTGCGCGAGATGCCGGTCGTGGGAGGGACGAGCTTGTTTCGGATGGCACGGGGTTATGCGCTTGCACACACATATTGGTTTAATGCTACCACTGGTGATGCTATTGTTGGATACAATGTAACAATTGTTCACTAAGAGTATCAACTTTTCATGTTCTAAACAATAACTAGAGTTTTTGCAGCAGAGCATTCTTCTCTGTTCACTCTCCTTCATGTAATATCGGATTTTCTCAATCATGTCTTCATCTTATTAATTTGCTATGATGAGAATGAACTTCGTTTGGCGTTAAGTTCTTCCTCGGTAAAAAGATATGACAAAGCGAGAGATTAAGCTTGATCCTAATTTATGAAGACAAGCTTCAAAACTGTACATGCCGATTTTGATAAGCACAAAGCGGCGGAATCATGCGGAAGTTTACTTGATCTTCTTCAAAGAACTCATCCCAAATGCCATATGAGATCCAAATGGAAATTTTTTTCCAAGTAGTCATCGTCTTATCGCCTCCACAATGCTTAACCAAGAACAACATCAGACACATAAGGTGTGATAACAGCATATTAACGTACTAATCGAACAAGACATCTCATAGCGCCTATAAAAGAAGGCTAAGATGCATCCTATTCTAGGTCCTCCATACATTTGTTTCCTATTCTAAGGTCCTCCCCACATTATCTTTCTCTTTCGCTAGTTTCACAAGCCGAACTAAACTGTAACTTTTCATAAAATTATACCCTCCGTATAAATAGAGAACCAAACCTTTTATAAAATCTTTGAGAAATATATTGATAAAATTGAAGTGTTCAAGTTAATTGACATATATGCTAAAACAATCTTTCTGTTTATATATACATTAACTCACATAAACTCTGTATATGCAGGCGTGCTCAATCGTCGAGAGTGTTCCAGCAAAGTCTACGCGTGCTATGCAAAGTCCACAAATGATGCTGTCATGCTGATGCTGCAAAGTCCACAAATGCTACTGCCATATTTAACACCTCTCCTCTTGGTAGTGATCACATCTAATAGCAAACAGATGGTCTTTGTTATTCTCATCCCAGTAGGTGAACAACTTTTCCTATAAATGGTCCAACTCACGTTCAGTCATCTCTCACGTATTCATCTCTCTACTCCAGTAACTCCAATCCTCTCCAGTGTCCCGCAACAGAACACGGAACCATACAAATTATCATGGCGAAAGCAACCCGAAGTCTCGTCATGATCGCCATGCTATCCCTCATGGCGATCACGCATTGGTCCGAGGCCGAGAGCTGGGGTGACACGGTTGATTCAGGCCAACAGAAAACAACCACGCTCCTTTTCTACTTCCATGATATCATGAGTGGGAAAAACCCATCGGTTGTCATGGTGGCTCAAGCGCAGGCCTCGAGCAAATTCCAGACCTTCTTTGGTGGTCTCTTCATGGCGGACGACCTGCTAACTGTTTCTCAAGATCCTGCTTCTAAGCTTGTCGGCAGAGCACAAGGGCTTTATGGATCAGCCTCCAGGGGTGACCTAGGCCTGATAATGGCTTTGAGCTACAGCTTCACAGACGGTATATACAATGGCAGCTCAATCAGCATCCTCGGACGGAATGCTGCTATGCAACCTGTGCGCGAGATGCCGGTGGTGGGAGGGACGGGCATCTTCAGGATGGCACGGGGATATGCACTCGCGCGTACAGTTTGGATGAATTTCACCACGGGTGACGCCATTGTCCAATACAATGTCACAGTTGTCCACTAATTATCAAATGTGATGTTATAGTTAAGCTAGACTCCTGGAGTTTTTGCTGCAGCGTATGCTTCTGACTTCACTCTCCTTCTATGTAATTTCAGATTTGCACCAGCAATCTTGATCCCATCACATTCCTGATGTTTGCTCAAGTAATCTAACCTGCCCTTGCACACAGCACGGGAGTTATACTCTATGAAGCATTTTATTAAACTCAAAACCTCTTATGTGACAATCATGAGTTCCCTCTCACCTTTGTGTTCCCCACATCATGAACTACGCTTCAGCCTTCATCAAGTCAGGTGAACCTATTATAGATTATGAAGTCCTAGAAAAAGGAACAACGCCCTCAAGATGCATGTTTCACACAGCATTCCTGTTCTACTACCAAATATCCCAAACCATTTTTCAACAATACGCTTAAGCAGAGCTCCAATTGCTTACACACTACATTATTAACTCTGTGAACAATCTTCAGTTCGTCAGCGAAAACTGATTTAAATATCCTCCGGATTCCGGATTTACGGGTTATTCGATTGAACAAAGAAAAATCCTTCGTAATTTTCTGGAAAAAAAAAAACATTGAAACTTTATCAGAAAAACTAAATGCAACCATGAAAAAAAGCACACCAACAACTTGCAACAAACGCAGTTTATTATTGAAAAGCAGGCAGAGTGCAAGCGGTGCAAAACACTGATGATGAACTTGAGAATAAGAATGGATCCATGCCAGAAAAGCTGAACGAATCAATCGGTACTTTAACAAAAAAGAATGGCTAGCGTTTGGCCCCCAAAAGCACACGATATGAGTGATCGCAAATGAAAGATTCGTTTTTTACTAGTACAAGTTAAAGATAAAACGCCAATTGGAATCAATGCAAACAAAAATCGAGCTTCGCAACCAATGGTCGAACTTACTTGTCCAAGCCACAGGACAGTTCCATTCGCGAATTCACTAGCAATGTTAGAGTTCTTCGTGTTACCGACAGCTACTAACCCATAAATCGGACTCGACGACAAAACATGGTTAGAGCCTATGATTTTGTTGGGTTTCCAGTAACTAGTTGCGGAATACTAACAAGAGACGATGCTATTGTGTTGATAAAAATAGAAGCAACCACAATCACACAGACACAATATTTAACGTGGAAAACCCTCCCAAGTTGGAAAGTAAAAAACCACGGGGCGCACACCGGCAAAATCCACTATTCCAGTAAACAGGTACAATTGTTCTTCTCAAGTTTTAGCCCTAAAACTTAAGGCATACACTAGAAGTAGTGATGCAATGCAGTAGGGATAACAGTAATGGAAACTACCCGCTCCAAAACTCCCAAATTACATTCAATACTGCTTCTTTGGAATTTTCAGCTTGAAAGCTGAAAACTCGCTTTTGCACTGAAAACTGAAATCTTCTTTGGAAGCTTACCAAAGCAAAACTGAAACTGCTCCACTGGAAGATGAATCGCCACTGAACTGAAGCACTGCCACTGGAAATTGCTGAACCTCTAGAAACTGGAAAAACTTAACGACAGAAGCTTGTCCTTCACCAAACAGCCGGTGTTCTTGTTGGAGGAAACACCAACGACGGTTATACCAAACCAAGCCACCAACCTTAGCCGCAGCAGCCGTTGATTGTCCAGAGCAAGCCAAAGCAAGTAAACTAGCCGCAAAACGGAGACAAAACAAGATGGTGAGACAACCCCCTTTGTACTCCTTTGACGAGATTCGATTCCAGCAGCCTAATCTGATGATGTGGCAAGGACAAGGTTAGGGTTTGTTTGGTGGCAGGGTTGAGGAAAGGAGACGATGAGGTTCTGGTCAAAGAACAAAACTGCACGGAGCATGAGACTAAGAACATTTTGTGTGTGGACTGCTTTTTGATTAGGCTGGACCTATTACAAGGCCCAACAGATTTACCTTTACAGAACTAATCACAATTCAAAAACTAGGGATTGGTATTGTTATTTAAAACGGATGAAACCAAAATTATTAATAAAAATAAAATCAATAATGAAAATCAAAATCATCTCATAAAATAAAATAATTATATATATATATATATAATCTTAAATACTACACTATGATGAAGCATGAAACTAAATCTGAAAATTATTTTTTTTTCTATTTTTCACGCATGTTTCATCTATAAAAATAGCAAAACAAGAAATCGAAAATAAAAATAATATCAAACAATTTTGTTTTATTATCCGATAAAATAAAAACATAAAACAGAAAATAAAAATGATACCAAACAAATCTTTTATCCAATGAACTTGAGTTTCCTATCTGCTACATACTAGGCTTAGAAAAGATGAGTGTATGAAGTTCATTCAAAAAACTTGAGTCCACGAACAAGGTAGGCTGTTGTCATGCCCAAATCTGCCTATCTGGTTTAATCATCTAGCTCTCGTAGGCCTGAATGCAAATCAATATTGAGCCTAACATCAGAAGGCCGAAAAGGCACACCACGGGCTCATACTAAAGCCCAGATCACGTGTCAATACTAAAAGGCCAGATTAGACGGAAAGTCCATTATATTGCTAAAAAGTTAGCGTCAGATTTTTCTTTTTTGAAAAGTAAAATTTTGGGTTAGTTTGATATTCTAACCGTCCGAATTAAATTAAGATATGTTGATTTGATATAAAAATTAAGAAATTTATTGATTTTGTTGAATTTTATTAAGATATCCTTAAAGAAAAATAATACTCCATCCATTTCATTTTATCTGTTTTTTAGATCAAATCATCCAGATTAAGAAATCATAATGACCCATCTTAATTACCTAAGAAAATTCCATTTTTATATTTATTAATGATACTCCCTTTAATGATTGTTGTATTCATTTAAAGTCCCATTGACATTAAAAATTATGGTGTCCTTAAAAAGCATTTGTACATTTTGCAACAAATATACTCCCCATCATCGTTGAACCTTTTGTCACTGCATTACTCCAACTATATTTTGGCTTCAAATTTTGATATTTTCAAACAAAATTTTGGTTTTTACTCTATATTAAATTCTTTTCATTGTTTTTCCTCCTAATTTTTATTTTATAAGTAATCCCAAACATTTTGGTATCTTGTTCAGATCAATTCTAGTACCTGTTAGTAGATTCAAGTCAATGTCCAACTTAATTTTCTTTGACTCCTCTTTAGAAGCATTTTTTTTTTCTTAGGTCTCACAATATTTCATTGAGTAAAATAAATGAGTTGAGTTGTGAAAGGTAGATTCAAGTCGATGTTCAACACAATTTTCTTTGACTCTACTTTAAAAACATCTTTTTTTAGGGCTCTCACAAGACTTTATTGAGTAAAATAAATGAGTTGAGTTGTGAAAAATATCATATGACAAATCATTGAAATATCACATATAAATAGCTAGTGACTTTTTCTCTTAATACATTAATAATGGAGTACAAAAGAATGAAAAGATTGAATTGTCTTGGACTTTGCATCTTACGAGTATTGTGTCCAACAAAATTTAATTGTTGGAAGTTGTAACTGTATTGAATGAAGTAAAAAAATAAAAAACAATAAATAAAAATAAAATTGATAAGAAAATTCAATTTTTGTTTAGATTATCTCAAACGACGGATAATTTGAAATTCCGTTCAACTTCAAAAACGACAGATAAAGTGAACGGAGGGAGTAATGATGAGGATGATATGATATCAAGTAGGGATAAGAGAGATAATTAGATAGAAAAAATTTATCAAATTTGAAAACATCGTAATTTATGTAGGACATTTACATTGAATAATATGTCGTAATTTATCTGAAAGGAGTAGCTCATCGATAACACATTCATAAAACTCTTATGAAAACCACTGTTGTGATCAACTTGGGACGAAGGAATCAGTATTATAATGTTACTAACTTAATGTCATTACATTGGACGATTCATTAAGCGCAGTGTTTCAGATGGACTACACTAAGAGAAATTCGAACGAAGTTCCCCCTATACCATAAGATCGCCATCTGATAGTTGAAACTCATTTATAAAATCAACTAAAGCAACCATATAAGTCCGAGCTGGAACCGTGAAACTATACTAAAAGGGTTTGCTAAAGATCAGTGCTAACACTATAAAGAACCTAATAAGCTGATGGCGAACCTGCCAAGCACACGAGTTTGCTCAAGGTTCAAACTTCTCAACGGCTCAAATTTACTGATGAAGAAAAACTTTTCACAAATCACAAGTGAAAAGGAAACAAACAGGGAGAAACATGTACACGATCCTAAGTTCAGTAAACTCCAACTACAATCTACGAACTCAAGGGGAACAGTCATCTAGGTTCCACCACACTTTCTAACAATCCCAATAAACATGATTCCGTCATTCTAGTCACAAACACGAAGAACCAACATGGCATGTGCAGATCAAACAAGAATGAAAGCAAACCAACAAGAAGATCAGGAGAGGAAACCTTTGTTTGATAGCCAATGGACGTACCTCGGATTCGTGGGGAACAGCGGTTGCACTTGCTGCTATGATTACGTTAACGATGCCGACAACTTCGCTCCATTCTCGCTTGTCGGGGACGACTCTGCGATTTCATGGTATTTGTCTCAGAGCCCTTCAACTTTTCAATGATGCGAGCAGCTGAGCTTGCAACTTTCCTGGTGTATTCACATGGATCCTATATGATCATTGAACTCTGACGAGAGTTAAACTTCGTGTCACGAAAATCACCTCAATGTCTGGTGTCGCCCTTTACCATGTGCTACTGGAACCACACAGGATGAAACACAGCCAAGTGAAACGTACCGCGGTTTCACCTTATCCGTTGTGCCGACACAGGACAGTCGGCTAATGGTTGAGGTTGATTACATGATTAAGTAGACGATAGCAGGTATTATCACAATAAAGCTATCAATGTCATTTAAAAGGATACCAAAATAGGAGAATAAGTCATGAACATTGTTACTTCTAACCGTTCACGAGAACATCACCGGCATGGTGCACAGGAAAAGTCAAATTCTGCATCAATGTCATCAGTCGAATAAGCCGTAGTAGATTGACATTAACTGGGACTGTTCCAGACCATTAAAACAAAATCGATCAACATTAAACGACATAAAAGTTGAAATTTCCAGGAGGTTGCAAGAGGAACTAGCAGCACCAAAAGAAGAGGGACATCTATAGCTATCAAAAGCAGAATGCAAAAATCTACAAAAGGTAGTTATAGTTCGATGCAATGCAAACATGTTTAAGATATGAAGAGACCAAGAAAGCAGAGCATCTACGAACTTCATCCTCGCTGCCTGAAGAGCCGATACAGATCACCTGCATCCCTGCACGCTACCACGGGATATCGGGGAGTCTCCACAGAATCTCAATACTGCTCAGGCTGCACAATGAGCTTCCTGATGAGAGGAATGAGGCCAACTAAGACTAACTGCAGGTGTTCAGAGCTGTTCAAGCGAATGCTCACTTGCCCGTTCCTCTTATTGTTCAAATTCACTCGTCCAATCAAGTTCGTTGATCTACCGATTGGAATCTGAGACTGTAGATTGAAACCAGTAGCAAGTTCCCCCTGCCAATCCATAACAGACAGCCCTACGGTCGTCAATGACCGACCCAGAGGATGATCTTTGTCTCTTAATGTACCTTCCAAACTCCCACCGAACGCAACATCATTGCGACTAGCCAACGCACCAGCACTCAGGACCAGCCTAAGTCGTTTTCTAACAGCTAACTTGTCTTCAAACTTCATCCCCGCGGTGATGAGATTACCCAGGACAGTGAAGGATAGACCAGCAGTTGCCTTGTTTCTCGTATGATTGTGGAACCTAGTTTCACTTCGCAGTGTATATGCCATGTCTTTCCCGGCACTCTGCATATCCAAAGCCAACATGGTAGAATTGCCTTCCCCATGCTTTATGGAGCTAGCAACTTCCACCTGAAGATTGATGTCCTTTTTATCCTTCGAAATCTGACCGGAAAAGGATAAGGGTATCTTGTTCTTTAACGCGAACAGCCTTTCCACGTTTACGCCTTCATAGCCAACATCATGATCCCAACCAGGAGGGTCAAGGACAGGTCTCACAAGCCATGGGTTGGACGTATCAAGAAAACGGTACCTGTGAGTAGGATTATCAGAGTCAAAGGAAGCCGGAAGTGCCAGATCAGGCATGGCCACAGGTACCGTTGCTGCCCCACCATTCTCTTCAGCAACATTTTCCTCGCTATAATCAGGGACATCGCTGGACGATTCTGCTATTTGCTTCATCATCCTGCGACGCTTCTTTTCATCCTTCAACTGCTTCTTCATGAAAAGTTTCTCTCTATATTCTAGTTCATCAAAATAAGCTTTCTTCTCAACTTTAGACAGCTTTGCAAGCTCTGCCTTTTTCAATGGTCTGAATGGAGGCAATTCATCATAAGCTGACTCATCCTCCGAATCAGATGACTCGTCCAAATCATCATCTGCCACATCGTCGTCATCACCGAACTGCTCCTGAGGAAGTTTTAGTTGAGGTTTCGACTGCAGAAGTGAAGAGAGTAGGACAGGCAAAGGCGGTGCTCTAGAGCGAGCTGAAAAACGTCTGCCAGGGGGACCATCTTGTAACTTCAAAAGGACATTTGCTTCTGTCAATATCTTGGAGGCGAAGGATAGCAGTAAGAGATGGGGCTTCCAGACCTGACCATTCGGCAACACTCTCTGGCCAGTCCTATTTGTCCTGCAAGTTGAGTGGTTTTCCACCAACGAAATCGGATTCATAAGCCGGATATCACCAGCTGCCAGCCGTATAGCCTGCTGAACAGCATGGGACCGCTGGGTAACAAACATATCATACGTCGAAGTAGTACCATTTGGACCCTCAGGAGGAGCAGAGGCAGCATGAGTCAATACAACTATAGCATTAAACCAGATGGATGCTCCAAATACTTCAGTTATCGTTCGCAAAAGCGGCATGTCACTCAAGTCCCTGCTCTGTGTATCCAACCTGTCAAGATACAAGACAATATCTGGAGGAGTTTTTGCGATAAAACGCTTCACTGAATGAAGGATCTTCATGTTCTGATGCTGATCTGACCAGGATGTCAGGAGTCCAGGAGTGTCAATGACCTTCACCTCTATTCCCTGAACAGTACCAACAACATCCTGAACCCTTTTGGTACCAACCTCAAAAGCATCGGTGTCGAACTTGACTTCATCAAATATGGAATTGATAGTTGCACTTTTACCAACGCCCGTCTTCCCCAAAACCAGAAGTGTGCAAGAAAAATCAAGAGGTTCTTGCCCAGTAGTTTCAAGTTGCTCTGCCATGGCACTAGCACGATCAAAAGTAAAGGTGCCAACACGTCCACTATTTCTACCTCTAAGCTGCTCAGCCAACCCTAACCTATATAAAACTTGAGCAACCACAACATTATGAGGGGTCTGCCCAAGCCTATGAGCAAGACGCAGAAACTTCACCCTTATCATCTGAAGCTTTTCCCGAGTCTCATCACCATCCTCAGCATCCCCATCCAGAACCTCCTCAACAACTTGGGCTTGCACCTGGGTTACTGATCCATTGGACCGACGCTGCTGCACAGTTCTAGGTGCAGATTCCAAAAGAGGGGCACCACGGCCAAGTTCACCAGGACGAACATGAGGTGGGACAGGACTTGCAGGTTTATCCGACGAAGCATTGCTAGCAGGTGGGGTTGATACCTTGACCTCCTCAACTGATTGACTATTTTGCTTCCTCTCGTTAACAGTTTCTCTGTCCCTTGCCTGCTCCTCGATCACATGGTAGTCCCTGATACCATCGTCTTCACAGGCAGATACCTGCTGGTAACTGCTATTCTTCCCCTTCTTGGATGAGGAAGTCACAGATTCGAGGTCAACACCCTTAGTCATTGCAGAATCTTGAGAAATATCACGAAATTCGGGGACGAATCTCTCATCAACAGAGTCATTCACCGCAGAAGCACCTTGATCCTCAGGCGAAGTAACAACTGAAGCATTCTCTAGTTTTCCGCTGCTTGTGGCAACAAAATTATCAGCCAGCAAACTTCCATCCTCGCAGTTGGGAACCTTTTCATCATCATCAAGGTTATGCTTACCAGCTAGACTTTTCTGACAAAGAACATCATCTTTTCTATCACCAGCCGTGTTTTCCTTCAAGGCTCTACCCAAATCAGATGAATCATGGGAAGAGATAACATCCGAAGCATCACATTGATTGGTACATGATTCTCCCACATGATTGAAAAAAACGAGAGGCCCATCAAATTGACGGGCCTCGCCTACCACCACACTATCATGCACCTTATTATTAGAGTCACAACCCACTGACTGTTGTGCTCTAGCTGATATCTGAAGAGACTCCCCTCCTGCATCCTTCAGCACATCGTTGGCACCATCATCCAATTTCTCAATGGTGCCATTCCCCTCATCCTCACCTTGGGTAGAGAACTTGCCATTCGCTGCATAATCCAACTGCTTCATATGACTGTTATCGTGGACATTAACAAGTCCATTAACCTCGTGAGAGAAGCCTGTATCTTCAGGCCCATCAATTTCTTTATCATTCATATGATTGCCATTCACCACCGCCTCCACTTCTTCAACTGGAGCATCAGTTGTGTCAAGAGTGCTCTTAACACAAGATGGTTCTTGAACCTTGCTAGAGGGACTCTCATCCCCAAGAGCTTCAATCTCCTTCACTGTATCCTCCTTAGAGGCTACTGCCCTGGCCATCTTCAACACCTCAACAGGAGGCTCCTCCACATCCTCCTTACCATCAGCAGGGACGGATCCATCAAGCACATCAACTCTCCCTTCCTCTACATCATCTTCAGTAGCTTCTTTCTCAGCCTCCTCCGAATGAGTATGAACACCGTCCTCCTCTCTCACAGTTCCTCCCTTGTCTGCCACTGAGTCCTCCTCAACAGTCTTCTCATCGAGGACATCATTGTCCTCCAATTCCACACCCTCTTTCTTATTCCCACGAAGCCCCACAACCACCCCGAGAAAATCTCCAATTATATCTTCCTCGCTTCCCACACCAGATTCCACCATCTTCTCAACCCCCTCAACCACACCGTGAGCAGGTGCCTCCACGACATCAACACCTTCATTACCATGGCCAATACTCTCATCAAGTCCCGAACTCCCCACACACTCCTCTACAGCAACAGAATCCAATTCCACAGAACCTGAACCCGCATCAGCCTCATCAAAAAAACCCTCATCGATCGCCTCCTCGAAAACGTCATCCCCTTCCAACTGATTCGCTCTATGCAAACCTCCCGCAACAACCTTCTCCACTGGTCCTGCAGCAACTACAGCCCCATTTTCCATCCCAATCATCCACCTCACAAAAACCTATATTCACATCAAGCAATTTCACTCTCATCAACTAAACACAAAACTAGTATCACATAACTGTACAAATCAGTTACATAAAAATCATCACACAATCACAAATGGAATCAACAAGATTGCTCAAATCATTGCTCGGATCAAATCTAGAAACAGAATAGACATCAAATTACATGCACGAATCAATCGTATTATATGGTCAATGGCATTACAGTCTTCGGTTCGAAACTAGGGTTTCGGATAAGGTGAATCACATAAATGAATTGATCGAAGGAAAAGAATCGAGGCGGCGGCGATGGCGAAGGGTGCGTGAGGAGAGAGAATTACCTGGAATCGAGGAGAGAGAAAGGGCCGTGGTGTTGTGGATATGGCGAAGATGGAGAGCGAGGATATTTGGTGCGGTTGAGCCTCTGCTGTGTTATAGAGAGAGAGAGGCGAATGAGGGGAGGAGTGGTGAGTCACGAGTGGTGGTGGGGTGAAAATGGCAATTTTGCCATTGGAAATGATCGAACAATAAAATGAGAGTTGATATTTGTTTAGAGGAAAATGCCAAAATGGACGACTAATGGAAGTATGAGATGGGATACAAATCATGGTTCGTATATGATGGTTAGGATGAAATCTCAAGGTTGTATGATTAGATCAGTCAGAAAGTAACATAAATTTGACCTTCCACCAAATCACAAAGAGTAACGTTTTGACATTTGATAGGACATATTAGTTAAAGGATGATTAGTTTTTTTCCACTTAAATTTATCATAAAATAATGATGATGGTTTATATTACGTATGATCATCGAACGATTAAATGTTGCATTACAAAAATAAAATTTTATATAAATACATATTGAATGGTACAAAATACATGTACCTTCCATATATATGATTAGGACAGAGGAAATATATATTAAGTGAAAGTGATTGAGATTGTATCTTAATAGGATATTTATAGATTTAAATATTTTTGTCAAGGTTTAATCTTTGTTACGAATTGAATAAGTTATTTTTTTTTATCAAATGAATTAATTATCTAAATAGTTTTTTAAAATTGTATATTCTTAGATTTACTCATTCTTTTTAAGATCATCATGATAATTCTGATCAAAATTGGAGTAAACAACATATTTTTCATCTCCACAAGTAAAAGATAGGATGAAATATATATACAAAAATAATTTCTCTAAGTAAAATAAATATAGTACAAAGTTTAAATAAATCTTAACATATCTTATAAAATATATATCATTAAATAAAATAATTTAAATCACACTAAATTTCAGATTTACTTTTAATGTTTATCATCTTCACAAACTCATAATAATCAAATTTATTTATATTTATTTGGTGTAAAGTGCATGGATGCATAGATTAATGTTTTCTAAATAAAGATTATATGGACTGCAGTAAATGCAACTTGCAAGCTGTAGCCCCTCTCATAGATTCGAAAAAATAATCGTTAAGATTTTTGATTTCAAAATTTTAAAAATAATTATTTTTTAATCTTATGAACAAAGCTGTAGTCTGTAGTTACTATAACACCTTTATCCCGTTATAAATATTGATCAAACGAAACATAGACAAATTACTAGGGCTACAAACTACTTCGATAAGCTCAGACTCAATTTATATTGTGTTTGTTCAAATTTTGTTAAAATTTATTCTATCACTAACTAAATTAAACATAAAAAAATATTAAACTCGTTTAAATAAATATATGGACTTCTATAAATGTATCGTCATGAATCTCAAGGTTCGTCTATTTATAAGAGTAGTCTATGTGAAATTTTATTAATATCGCATGACGTCATTTTATAGCCTTTCCTCTACCTACTATATAACCATAACTTCTTGTATACAGTTTCAAGAATTATTTCGGAAAATTCAACATAAAGTAGACTCTATAATCTTTAATAAAATAAGAGTTTTCATTATGAAACTGTATCAATAATAACAGTTTATTTGTTTAAATTTATATTTTATGCTATATCAGATATTTTGATCTTTTTTCATTAATAAGTTCATAAATCCGTGCATACAACTCTAAATCTAAGACTTCACCATTTATTGATGATTTATAAAAAAAGGATTGATTCTTGAACCATTAAAAAGTTTAATGGGGTTTGTCCCTTGTTTATACTACTTAGAATATAAAGAGAATCAAAGATATAACAAAATCTAAATTTTCTATGAACAAACAAAGTTTTTCTCGAAACTCGTAATCAAACGTAATTTTATAAAGACTAGTTTGAAATAGTATTTTTTTCGTCCCATCAAAATTATAACACATTTTAAATTGAGTTGCCCAAATTAAATTGAAATATTATCATATTTGGAATATTTTTTCTAAAAATATATTTTTAAAACATCCATATTTTTTTATTTTACATCATATTAATTCTATCTCATTATTTTTTCTTTAACTCCTTCCACTCTCAAAATTCAAAAAATAATTTTATTTTTAAATTAAATATCTACACATGTAAATTAGGGAGTCATACCCACACGTGACTGTGTTTTTTAAGTGACAACAAAACACCGAACTCTTCGCCCCATCGGCGACCACTCCGCCGCCACATCACCGCGCCACTCCGATCAACCAAACACCACCCCTCCCATGCCCCATGCTCAATCATCACCAACACCACCGCCAGCCCACTCCTCCATCAATCTCCACCGATGCCAATCACATATCACTCCCATTTCTCCAGCCCAATCTAACATGTTTCCCTTGAGTGATGCCCTCAATCTCAATCCCACACCACATCACTCGCCGTCGATCACCCCAAACCAACAAACCCAAATCATCCATCAACAAATCCTGCACCGTCCGCTCCATCCTCGACCTCTGTGCCCACGGCCGAATCCACGAGGCCCTAACCCAGCTCGACTTTCTTCCAAGACTCGGACTTTGTATTGGTTCGAAGACGATTGCGACGATATTGAAGAGTTGTGGGGATGAAGGGGCGTTGAGGGAGGGGAAATGGGTGCATCGTCATTTGAGGTTGACGGGGAGGATCCCGGGGTCGTGGTTCCGAACCATTTGATACACATGTGTATGAGTTGCGGCGAAGTTAGGGGTGCACAGAAGGTGTTCGATAAAATGCCTGCGAGGAATCTGTATAGTTGGAATAATGTGGTGTTTGGGTACACGAAGCGAGGGTTGATGGAGCAGGCTATGGGGGTGTTTGAGAGGATGGGGGAGAGGGATGTTGTGAGTTGGAATAGTATGGTGATTGGGTACGCGCAGTGCGGGGAGTATGAGGAGGCGTTGAGGTCTTATCGGGGGCTTAGGAGGGAGGGTGGTGTCGAGGTGAATGCATTTAGCTTTTCGGGGGTTTTGATGGTGGCTGTGAAGTTGAAGGATTTGGGGTTGACTAGGCAGGTGCAGTGTCAGGTTCTTGGTTTCGGGGATCAGGGGAATGTGGTGCTTTCGAGCAGTATTCTTGATGCTTATTGTAAGTGTGGCGAGATGGGTGATGCTCGGAAAGTGTTCAATGCGATGTCGATACGTGATGCTTTGACGTGGTCTATGTTGATTTCAGGGTTTGCCAAGCTAGGAGATATGGGCTCTGCTAAGGAGCTTTTTGATATGATGCCGGACAAGAATGCTGTTGCATGGACTTCAGTGATTTCTGGATATGCTCGGAACGGCTTAGCCCATCATGCACTTGAATTGTTCCGGAAAATGGTATTGCTTCGATGTACACCTGATCAGTATACTTTCAGTAGTTGCCTCGCTGCCTGTGCCACCATAGCTTCATTGAAGCATGGTAAACAAATTCATGCTCATTTGATACTTAGTGGCTTTAGGCCTAACATGATTGTATTGAGCTCTCTTATTGACATGTACTCGAAGTGTGGAAGGTTAGAGTACTGTAGATGAGTATTTGCATTCACAGATAGTAAGAAAGAAGTCATGTTGTGGAACCCTATGATAGCTGCTCTTGCACAGAATGGTTATGGTAAAGAGGCTGTAGAGCTATTCGATGAAATGGTGTTTTGGGGGGTCAAGCCAAATAGGGTTAGCTATGTTGTCATTCTCAATGTGTGCCGTCATTCAGGCCTGTTGGACACAGGACGAGCATTTTTCAAGTCTATGACTGAAGACCATGGACTTATTCCGGATGTAGAACATTATGCATGCTTAGTTGATATATTAGGACGGGCTGGGCATTTTGATGAACTGATACATGAGCTGGATAAGATGCCATGTAAAACCGATCACAGGATTTGGAAGGCCCTTCTTGGTGTTTGTAGCATTCATGGGAATGAGGAGTTGGGAAGCAAGGCTGCACAGAGTAGTTGAGATGGAGCCTCAATCATCAGGAGCTTATTCGTTACTCTCAAGTGTATATGCTGCCTCTGGGAATTGGGTTCCAGTCGAAGAGGTGAGGCAGCTTATGTATGAAAGAAGATCTGCCAGAAAGGAGCAAGCTGGTAGTTGGACTGAAACGGATAACAAATCTCAAGCTCTTTTCTCTTCGACAAAGCCTTTTTGTTCGTTAGGAGATTCAATCTTGCCAGAGGTAGGTTTTGTTAATTGACTTCCCAAATTTTGATAATAGAATTGGTTAACGTGGATTTTTTCTTTACCTCCCTCACCTAGTGGCCTATGTATACCCTCCTATTCGATATGGTTCGTTTCGTCACACCTATTGGATTTTGCATTTCCTTTTTTGAGATGAAGCAGTGTAGTATGAAACATAGTGAACTATATTAGGCATCGTTAGCATGCCAAGCAATTCATTTCTTGGAATTTACCCTATGAGTTCATCGCCTATTTGATGACGAGACCATGAAGCTGGGAAACATTTCAATGCCAATACCTATAACTCAGACCATTAAGTACTCATTGGCTGTTCCTGAATTTTAAAGATGACAAATACAAGGTTTCATGAGGAGGCCTTCCTGGTTTGACAGGTTTAAGGTAATATTTGCTGTAATTTTGTTCTTTCGTTAGCGAATAAATTTTTCTCTTTAGTCTTGATTGTAGTTGCTTGCAGCCAGAACTTGATGACACAAGGGTTCCGCGATGTCGGTGATTTGGTGGTGTTGGTGTTTCAATCAAGGACGCAAATTTGGCTTCTGATAGCGATCCGTCGGAGATTGCCACAGGTAGCTTTGGTTTCTGTCTTCTGTTTTTCAATTACTTTTGCTGGTTATTTATTTGCCGATCAGAAGATAGAACGGATAGATTTAGTTTAATAAACTTCTCCTAACCAGAAGGTCAAAAGGATAGAATAGGATGCAGAAAAGAGTGAAATTAAGATAACACCTTAATTTTTCAACTCGATCAGTTATCAAAAAATCTCAGCTAGATATCAGTAATTTCATAGATTATGGTAATAGCTTATGCATCTTGTAAATCTTTTTTTATAGTGTTTTTTAGATTCAGATTTGAAATATCACAATTAGTATCTTGATTTGGTGGGAACTTGGAAAAGGAGGAAGATGACAGCGAGAGAAGAACAAAGGCTAGGAAAATGAACGATGAACAAGAGCCAACCAACACACGATATGCACATTTTTTGCCAGCTAGGCCTCGCAGGTGAACCAATCAATGAAATTGTTGAGTGATGGTCCTCCAACAATAGCTAGGCGATTTTTTTTTTCCAAGTAAATTATCTTGATGTTGACTCATTATCCAATGAAACTTTAGTCAATAACAGAACAAGTTATGCTTCAAAAACAAAAGAATAGAAAAACAGATCAAATTAGTGGAATATCATAATGTAAAACAATAATGCAACACATCATAGTCTGCAAAATTCGTATTTCTTGTTCAAGTTTTGAAAATAAGGAAGAGGAAGAAGAATCATCTGCAAAATTCTTCTTCCTTGTTCTTCTTATTAGATTTTTACAATGGGTTCCCAAATCTCCTATCAGATTGAGAGGAGAAGATCCCTGTCATCCGAGCGGAAAGTGCTCGTTGAACTTCAAAATAGTTGCGGGTGTGGCTTCCCTGGCTGCGGCTATCGCCCGTTGGACAGGAAGAATTGGATGGCTGGTCTTGATCCAGGAAAGCTTACTGTAAACAAGATTGTATGGCCGGGCACCCACGATTCTGCCACCAACAAGATTGGTATTCTTTTTGTGTCTCGCCCGTTTGCTCAATGCCAATCCTTGTCCATTTATGATCAGCTTGTGTTGGGCACTCGGGTCCTCGACATCAGGGTCCAGGAGGATCGCCGGGTATGCCATGGCATCTTGAAGACTTATGGGATTGATGTTGTGTTACGGGATGTCAAGCAGTTCCTGTCAGAGACGGAGTCTGAGATAATCATTCTCGAGATCAGGACGGAGTTTGGGCACGGGGATCCACCAGAGTTCGAGAAGTACTTGGTGGATGAGCTAGGAGACCACTTGATCCACCAGGATGATCATGTTTTTGGGAAGACAGTCCAGGACTTGCTACCGAAGAGAGTTATATGTGTATGGAAGCCGAGGAGCTCTCCACAGCCAAAGGCAGGAGGGCCGCTATGGAGTGCTGGTTACTTGACGGATAACTGGATAGACACAGACCTGCCATCAACAAAGTTCGAAAGTAATGTGCACCATCTGAGTGAGCAACCACCGGTTTCGACGAGGAAATACTTCTACAGAGTGGAGAACACTGTTACCCCGCAAGCGGATAATCCAGTTTTATGTGTGAAGCCTGTCACTGGCCGGATCCGTGATTATGCGAGGCTTTTCATTACCCAGTGCTTTTCTCGGGGATATGGTGATCGGCTGCAGGTATTCTCGGTTGATTTTATCGACGAAGATTTTGTGGATGCTTGTGCTGGTGTTACATATGCAAGAGTTGCTGGGCAGGCCTGATTCTGGGAAATCCCATCATATTGTTCAGCATTTTGTTGTGTTCGTGTTCTCCTAACGTGTGAAGATTGCGAGTTGCAGAATTCGTTATTCTTGTATTCAGATGTGAAGATTTATATTATATGCTACAGTATGGCTTCTTGGACTCTAGTATTTGAAATCAGTTGCTACATCGAATAAGATGTCTTTTGATTTGATATATGCAATGAACCCTTTTCATAATAAGAATCTATAGAATCTGGTCGGTAAGTTCATAACCCTAGCTCATTTCTATTGTTATAATCGGATTTATTGAGATTCCTCGCACGGTAATGCTATCACATATATAATCCTATTCAATTTTATGGAATTCAATATAATCAGATAGGTTATAGCCTGTAAGTACATGATGAACCCTAAATGAAAGCAGGATGAGATGTAGAAACACCACCTTTCATATCTCATTCGCATGCAAAGCACCGAGTTTAAATGAATGATACTACTCTAGGTTCATGGTAGAATCGTCAAAGGACGAGATTTTCCATTACATACAGAAAGCATGAACCAAACGTAACAGAGACATGCGGGATTCATGCATGCTGCCTATACATTACCAACTACAAGTAAATAACATCTCGTCGAGGGATGTATTCAACTAATAAGACTCAAGTCATCTATATGCGTGTTTCTCCCGGCGAAATCTTTCTTTGAGGAAATCATCAGCTGCAGGAATATCGATGAGAAAGTACCCAACGCAGAACCCTGTTTTGGTTGTACAGATCCCTTCACCAGTAGGGTGCCTGGAATCTGCTGAAACACCTGACATCAAATAGCAAAGCAAAAATTCGAATCGCAAAATTTTCAGACAGTTATTCGCATGAAGGAATTTTCCGAAAAAACAGATGGAATTTGAAGCTCCTGGTAATCTACAGCTTCGTGGAGATTGATGGCCTCATTCATCAAAATCGCTTCGCATTGACCAGCAGACATATGCACCTGACAATATGAGGGGAGCCGTCATATCAGTAAAATCTTGTGAATCAATCATCATTATAGTGCTACTCCATTTCAGGAACCGCAGTCTTACGTCCACGGTAAATGAAGAAGGATTGGATTTGCAAGATGCAGAAAAGCAACAGAAAAAGGACTCCACTGATTGCAGTACATCGAATGCGCTGGTCTGGCGCCGAACACCCTGAACAGGAGAAATTTGAGTAAAGGATTTGTTAGCAGACACTAACATGAGTACCAGATATCACAAAACAAAATGAAACACCAAAAGCATATTAGAGTTTCAATGCAAGACACTCTAATGTGTTGTTGGTATACTAGAACATGCTCTGATAAGTTGCCGCTCTATTATTCCGCCAAGAAGTTCAGATACTACAAACATGAAAAAAAGGGTATCCATAATGTGGGTCGAAGGGCTTCGAAAATATATATCGAAGCCATATGAAGTTTTCCCATCGTATCCATTGAGAAAATATAGGTTCAATCAAGATTGGTTTTTCCAGAGTCCCAAAAGCAAGCATGACATCATTATGAACATAAAGACTCAAAGCCTTCTTTCCTTTTATTTGCTGCTTTCGAGTTTGAAAGTGCTCTTGAATCCAATATGATTCTTGGCATCACAATGACAGAATAGACTATATACTAACCTCAAGCATGAAAGAGAGATTAGTCTTCTCGGCTATACGATTTGTAAGCAGTTTTCTAGCAGGAGGCAGGAAGGACCGAGCTAGCCCCCATCTACATGTTTGCCCCTGTACAAACTCAGTTGTTTTCACAACTGTGACACCAACTTCTCGAAGCTTCGATATTAGAAACTTCATGCTGGACTTCTTCCCGGCCATTGATGTATACCACCAGCAAACACAAGACTAGAAGCTAAGCCTCGTCTGAAGATGTTACCTGGAGATAAACAACGACTTCTAACTAATTGACAAGAACAGACTATTACCTAAATGATTCTCTCAGCACCACGCTATCCTCAATGAGGCGACTAATAAAAGCCCTTTCTCCTCCAGGGCAAACCATCTCTTCGGGGGTTCCACCACAGGATGTCTTCGGATTCTGTCCTGCTTCTTCCATGCTCTCAAAGAAAGGGGGATTGCACATACAGAAATCAAACCTCTCCTTTCTTGACTACGCCAAAAAGTATCGGTGGTCCGGAGTAATTCGTGTTCAAATCTGAATCACTGATGGTTTCTGTTGACAAGTTTGGTTCAGTTTCTCCATCCACTACTTGATCTAAATCTGCTTTACTTTCGCCCTTAAAAAACATTCTGTCTTCCCACTTACTCTCTGGACTAGTGACACTGGAATTCATAATATTTGCTGCCTCCGTTGCACCTGAAAGAATTCGATTGCTTTGACTTTTCTCCTCCAGCACAATTCCATTTGATCCTGTTCTAATATTATCACAGGCAATTCCAAGATTATCAACCTTCCTACTTTCAATCAATGCTGAGATATGCAGATTACTACTCACATTCTTGTGCGCCCAGTCTAAAGCCACATCAGTCACATCTGCATCCAAGCATGAATAAATAAAAAACAAGCTGTCATCAAGAAATTAAGATTTTCGTTTCTCCTACCAATAAAAACCAGTGAATAGTTTCAAAAAAGGTGTCAGAGCCACCTGTTGCGACAAAGAAGAGGGTGGATGCCGTTGGCTCCAGTGCCGATGTCAAAAACTCTCACCTTGTATCCCACCTCATTGGCCTTGACAATAACATCGGATGCAAGAAGATCCTCGATCTAATGAATATAGTTCGATCTGTTGGGTACAGTTGGACAAAGCTGCCCATCCGGAATCCACCTAGAACACCAAAGAAACTCCAACAATTCAAATTCTCCTAGTCACTAGTATTACAGAAAATATCAACCCCAAACTTATAAACCATAAACTCGACTAGGCATTCCCAAGTCACGTCCAAGCTGCTAATTTCTAATCAACCTAATTCTGTTACTAATAATGGTAGTAGTGCAAAAGCAAAACATCGGATACAAAATGCCGCTGAACCACGAGCAAAATTGTTCAATCCTAAACTAACCATTCTTCCCCATGTTTTCAATTCTTATTCTCAAAACAACAAATATAATGCACTGGCAACGAACTCCATTCCCAACAGCCGAATCAACAAACCCAACTAATCACAAACCAGCAATACAACACCTCACACCAAATCCTCATCACACCACCACCACCAAAATCAAAACTTTCCCCGCCCAATCAATACTACAACCAAAAGGGTTTTCAAATCAACCAACAATTATACTTATACCACAAGACCTCACAGATCCAACTGTCCAAGTCCTAGAAAGACAAAGCCCAACATTGCCACTGTTATATTTACCAGTTGAGCCCATGATCATGTTGAAGTAGAACCCTAGTGAGCTCACGTGTGGCCCCGAAATCGGTCCAGTCGATCTTGGGACGTCCGTCGCGGCACTGTAAGACGTAGTGAGCGAAAGAGGGGTAGGGAGAGGCCAGTAGAGAGAAATTCGGAGGGTTGTTGGCGTACTTGTTCCTCGGATGAATCGTCGCCGCCGTCGCGTGCGGCGGATTTCGCTTCCTCTTCTCGCTCGGCATTGGAGTTTTGGGTTTGATTTGGTCTGAATTATCTGATTACGGTGGCCGGCGACGGGGTTTTGGGGCGGGCAATGTATGTGATGCGTTTACTCGATATTGGGGTCATCATGGGGCCTTGTGATGAGGCGGGGATGCTTTGGGTTTACATGGGCCCAAATTGAGACGTTTGCTGTACTAACCATGATTCTTTGCTCAAGCCATTGGATTATTTATCCGATGTTTAATAATTAATATTAATAAATGATTTAAATTAGAATGTTATTATATTATTAATTTTCTTAACCATTTGCTTTTGTCATAAAATATTTAATCATTAATTTATTATAATACACATCTATTTCATGATATATATTTCTTTTTTCGTAACTAAATGGCTTAAGAATTGTAAATCTACGAGAGTATTTTCCGAATGATTTTGAGAATAAATATCTAGACATGTATAATTTTAGGTGTATTTACTTAAAATGGATGATTAGTATTAAAATTAATACTTTTTTTGTTAAATAAAAAATACAATATTTGTCTAATTTGAACGTCACATAAAAAATACAACATTTTCACATTTGATAAAAAAAAATTTACAAAACTATCAAAACACTTCTACTTTTTACTCCTCATACTAAGTTATTAAACAATTTTGGAAGCCTGACTATTATAACACTAGAAAATGGTGAAGACAAGTTTGGTGTGCGAAGTACATTTCCCCGAGTCGGTTGCTATATGCTTTGATTCACTCTTACGTTGTTAGCATCGTGTATTTGCTATTTTTCGTTGTCGAGTTTGGCAGAATCTGATGATCGTTGGACACATCACATATAGCTATATCGCAATTATATAATTCGGATGTCTACGTTTCCTTACTTGCAAAAGTTATTTTGAAAAATGTATTTCTGATTCTTCTCCACCTTGGTGAACATCATCTACTTGGAAAATGAATTTGGTTCTCTCTTCCATGTAGCCAAATGAAGTTAATGAAGAAACCAAGGCATTGCTGAGCAAAGAATTGGAGGCCAAAATCCTGGAACTGAGGTATGAATCAACTTGCTACTTTCATACTACTTGCCCTGTGTCCTGTGCATGTGAATGGTGGTTTGAGAGTTTGAGTGCTGATGCTAGGCAAATGAAGGGGACAGAACTTGAATAACTAGAAGTAGAAGATCTTTGACCCGTATTTCCCTTATATTTTTCTCAAGTTGTTATGTGCTATCCTTTCGTATCCTTTATCATGGTACTTGCTCTTTCCTCCGTTTTCTTGTTTCTTGTTTCGAATGTTACTGATTTTAGGGTGAAATGCTCGATGAGTTGATGGCATCCTTGAAGCAAAAGGTTCACATTACTTTCTCTGTTATCTTCGGCTCTGTTGAATACAGTTGCTTTCAACTGAATTTTGAAGTTATCGAAATCATTCATGATCAATATCAGGATCCCCGATGAGCTAGATATCAGCAAGTCTAGTTAGATATCATAAACCATTAATAGACGTTATTCCATTTGTCTCTTATTGGATCCTTGTGACAGGAATTGCCAACCATTAACATTTATTACAATTAGCACTATCCAATATGAATTTCATCAAATTATATCCTTCCCTCGTCCCAATTTAGATGAAATATCATTTGATCTGATACGTAGTTTTATGTATTGAATTTTTATGGAATTTAATATAAAAAAAAAATATTTTTTCAAAAATAATAGGATATATTATATCAGTTATGAGAAAAAATAATAGATATGTTATAATATGTAAGTTAGACCAATTCAACAAAAAGAAATGTTATATGCATAACCCTAGCTCTCGTGCATGAAATTTGATGAAATATCCTTTAATCTGATACGTAATTTTATGTATTGAATTTTTATGAAATTTGATATAAAAAATATTTTTTTTCAAAAATAATGGGATATATTATATCAGTTATTAGAAAAGATAATGAATATATTATAATATTTAAATTAGACCAATTCAATAAAAAAAATATTATATATATATTAAAACGGAAAAAATACAACTCAAGTTTTAGTTTATCTTGATATACTCTCTCATATACAAACACCGATACAAGTAAAAATATAACTAGAGTTATTCAACCGATGAAAACTGACATCGGAACGACAAGAGGTATGCATGAAAACCACTCACAACTGTTGGAGAAAAGTCATCAATAAATCTCAAAACCATGCTCGTACTTTTTTTTTTCTTCAAAATGTTCGTACGGTTAAGCTCAATCCGTCTAGAAGAATGGACCCTAACACGATCGATGTGCTACCCATTTTTTTCCTCAAAAACCATGGATGAACCTGTGGCCCACAACATCACCGAAAGCGACCAAAGCTATTATAAAATCCAAAAAACACCCAAACAATAAATATTCCAACTGTCAAATAACGCAACCCAAACCCCCTCTTATCCACACACCCCGAAATCCCACATAGACGCGCTGATTCAGCACCGGATAAGCACGAAAACAACACCACCTCACACACACAAAAGACACTTTAACCACACATCCCCGTGAACCCCTTCTTCTAGAAACAGAAACCCTTAACCATGGTTACTTCCTCTAACTCTATATAAACCCATTCAAACATCCAATTGCATCACCTCCACACCATCACAAATATCACGAACACAAACCCTCTCATTTTCCCCCCCCTCAAAAAAAACTATCTTTCATCATCAATCAACAGTCAATGGCGGCAATATCAATTTTGCCCACAACCACAACACCCTCAGCATCTCCTCTCCCAAAATCAAACCTTTTCGGCCCGAACCCTACCCGACCCATAAGAAATCGGGTTGGTTTTACTCCTTGCAAGGCAGCGGCCACTTCGTATTCCACCACGGCGGAGCCGCAGACAAGCACGTCCCAATTCGTGTCCGCGGCGGCTCGGGCGTCGACAGCGGGGACTTTGTACGAGGTTTTGGGGGTGACGGCGACGGCGAGCGCGTATGAGATCAAAAGGGCGTATAGGAATCTTGCCAGGGTTTGTCACCCTGATGTGGTGGACGATGGGGAGAAGGATCGGTCGGCGACGGAGTTTATTCGGATTCACGAGGCGTATTTGACGCTGTCGGATGCGGGGAAGCGGGCGAGTTATGATCGGGATTTGTTGTTCCGGTCGCTGAGGGGTAGTGGTGGTGCTGGTGGGTTGGCCGGAGTTGGGGGTGTTTCGGGGTCGAGGTCGAGGTTTTCGGGGTATACGACGAGGCGGAATTGGGAGACTGATCAGTGCTGGTGATGGTAAATCTATGACGAGATGACTCTGATTCTTGATTATAGGAAAGGATTGGGTTGTAATTTTCTACATTGAGGGCATTGATGCGGAGCAAGAGGGTGCAATTGGGTGTCTGAATGGTGATTTGAGGAATTGGAGCCATATGATACAGCAATCTGATAGATTTGTCGTGGATTCGGGTGGGCATTTTGAACTCGTCATACCAATTCTGGGCAAGTGTTAAAGACATGATTCTTGTATAACTTAATATAAGAGTGTTTATGTCATCGAGCAAACATGGAATGAGCCATGTAAAATCTAAAGCCAGTTAGCCAAAGATCGGATCTATTGTTGCATGTTCAGGCCTATTAGTTAACGGGAATGTCAACTTCTGATCGTTATATGTATGTAAGACATTATAAAGTCAAAATGTAATCTTCTGATCGTTATATGTATGTAAGACATTATAAAGTCAAAATGTAATACTATTTTGTTTTTGATAATGAGTTGGTGTTGTGGATATCCTTTGGCAACTGGCAAGTTGTTTAAATTATCTTCGCTGCATATCATAGTCGGTGCAATATTTCACAAGTCGGTGTTCCTAAGCTGGTCAGAAGCCCGTGTTTCCAGTGATCATTTACCAATTAGAAATATAAGAAATGTTGCCTTGCCGTCTTACAAACAGGAACAAAAAGACCAATGGAAAAAAAAAAAAAAAAAACAGGAACAAAAAGACGCGTTGCTGTTTATTTTACGTTACTATCATGAATGTGAATGCGTATATGGTGAGAACACTGTCCGAGGTAGGTGACATCTACGACGAAGCAACCATTACATGAGCCCGATTCCTGGCGATTAATTTGCTAATTATTTGCCCGATGAATCTAAAAGCACAAACGGTAAGGGGTGGGGACAGAGTCAATGTTCAAGTTTTTTACTGTAACATACTTGTGATGCTTTAAGTTCATGTATGGGAATAGGTTCATAGTTAATCTTGGGGTTCACCTGTTTCTGTAATGCCCCAAATGCATGTGTCATCCATTGATTCGAAAAAGCTTTAGCTGTTCAAACAATTATCCAAATTGTTTCCTTGTTATTAGTAACTTTCTTATACTATTGGTCTCCTCTAGATTCTAATTTGTGATCCTCTTTGGATCTTTGCCTGACGGGATTAGATATGGGATACTCAGAATCACCATCAATCCCAGCAACATTTATGGCTAGCAAATATGAAATATCTATCATGGTCAAATTTTTTGTTGCACATATCTTGCCACAATACAACATTAAAACGTTGTAACATGTTCAAAAGTGCTGGCCATGCTCTCCATAGTTTGGTCATGTTTGCACGAAGCTGCTGACTCAGCGACATGTCCTCTTTTCTGTGATGACTTCGTTTTTTTTTTATAGATCATGAACTTGTTGGTGGATTTGACTGTCACCTAGATGTCCCATAAGTTAACAAGCAGCTCAATTGCAGAGACATGAATCATGATGTACTACATCGGAAACCCAATAGACTGGGCGGTACATGGCAAAGATGTTGTGGGCCGAATAGCCATAAGCTCAGTTTGCAGAACCGCAGACCCAGCCTAGCCCAGCCCAAAACTGCAAGTAAGTAGAGTTAAAGCTTATCGCGGCCCAATCAGATACTGTTGTCTTGGCATTCCTCGTGAACAGAAGACGGACTTCACATTTTCACTGATAAATCATTTTTTTCCCTAGTTAAGCATTAAAAAACTTACAGTGATGGTTTTATTTATCATTAAACAACAGCGTTACCTGACAAAAAAAAAACCAAAATAATGTTTTAATCCTGCGAATATGCATGATGCTTCATTAGGATGATTAGAAATGAGTCCGAATGACATGACTGATACTAGCACATTAGCACTTGTATTAGAATATCAAAAAAATTTATTTCTGTTTTCACTCTTCATTATAAATAATAATATAATAAATAATCCTATAAAAATAGATAATGCTCAAATAATGTTATAACTTTATCAAAATTTTATATTTTAACATGTATGTTTACACATTTTTTAAATTTGTTTTCACATCCTCATTTTATTTTTATTATTTTCTTAATCCCATATTCATCGTAATTTTTTTTATCAGTCTTAATAAAATTATAATCTTTTTTTTTATATTTTTTTAATATAAAAAAATATCAAATCAATCTCAAATATTATAATATACTCATTTTTTTTCATAAATGTTATAATAAATTTCATCATCATCAAAAAATATTAATTCTTCATCAAAATTTATACAAGTTTAATTTTGTTTATGATCAAAATATTTTAATAAGCATGAAATCAAAAAAATATTTCATGGAATCTCTATTTTAGACAGTTTGATGGAAGTGCTCCGAGATATAATTGAACTTCCCCCTATTTTTTTTTTTTATTTGGAGCCACCGAAGGACAAAGTTGACGTGACATGTTTAGAACGTGCACTGAGCCCTTTGTATTACCCTGTAAAGTCGATTATGAAAACATGACTGCCTGCCTCACACAAAACATAGCAGGCCACCCATCGCTTTCAATGCCTTTTTAATGCTTCGTTGACTAGTTTTTGACCGCTCTTCTTCTTATCGAATTCATCCCCATTGCTTAGCTGCGAGGGAGCATCGAGATAAAGTGACGACCAAGTATCATCACGTAAATTTGTCATGCTAATGCCGATGGATGTCATACAACTTTAGTATGATTCATATCTAATTATAGCTTGTATCATAAACTTCTGAGGATTATTCCTATAATTCAGTTTAGTCGGATTACTAATGCTGAAATTTTATTCTTTCTGTCAAATAAAAAATATAATCTTATATCATCATTATATTATTCAATACGTATTTGACAAATTTCATTATTCGTTTTAACGACGTAAGAAAATTACTTCACCGACTCAATGTCAAAATACATAATTTAAACTATTATTATCGTTTCAGTATATTTTTACGTAAAACGATATTTAACCGTCAAGTCAATGATTCGTAACTTGAATAACTTTATCTCTAACCTAAAATAGCGTTGTATTTTTTATAAAACGAAGATAATAACAAATATCATCAAATATTCCCGAAGAATTATTCAAAATGTAGGTAGCATCTCGATGTCCACAAATCTATCGAATCTTCAACTCTATGATCAAGGAATGATCGTTTATAATTGAACTAATCATGTTTGTTTTTTAATAGTTTTTTTAGAGTGTTCTAATTTATTTCTTTTGTCCCAAATTATACATAATAGTTTGAAAGCACACTGCTCGATGTGAAGATTGACTTACGTCACGATTAAACGTTATTTTTTTGAAAAATTTCATGTAATTCAAATGATAATTTAAGTTATTTACTTCAATATGATATTAGTAACATAATATTCTCGGGTGATTCAGATGACAAACGAAACTTTTTAAAATATATATTAAATACTGCAACGATTGAAAGTGTTGTATATCCCTTCGTCCCGAATCATTTGCTGACAACTTGAAAGACACACATATCGAGACGAAGGTTGACTCGCATCGCAATATGATCAAATCTCTTTTTTTAAAAAATTATCGTAAAATACTAATGATAATTTAAGTTATGCACTTCAACCTGTCAGTAATGACATAATTTTTTAAAGTTAACGATAAACCAAACTATTAAAAATATATTATATTTTAATATGAGAGTATAAAATTACGGTACCCACTCCAAATGATGACATATTCTTCAGTAATCGGACGGTGGAAAGGGTACGATGGAAAGCAAAGACTCGTAGCCGTTAGATCACAAAAACTGAAACGTTGCTTTCACTCGAGGAACACAAACGATCATAAAAACGCTCCAATTGCGGCAACAGCAGCGTGCGTGTGACCAAACAAAATATCCCAACAAACCCATACTACCAACAAATATCCATGGCATCTGCATTAAATTGCCCGAGTTCTTCACAGATTTATATCGCAATTATACGAAAGAAAATGAATATACAAATATACAAAGAAAAAAAAACGGGAAGAAAAAAAGATAAAGGAATATACCAAAAAAAAAAAAAGAATATATGCAATAACACATATAAATTCAAGTGTATCATGTTATATATCTGTCAAAATCATATACAAATATACAAAGATTTGATGGCGTATCACGTTTTTTTTTTACTTTTTTTTCCATATTTATTATAGGACAATGATAAATAGAATATCATATTATTTGTATTTGTCAAAAAAAAGAAAAAAAAAAAAGAAAAGACGTGATTGAAATTGTCATCAATCGATCATTTTTAACTAAAGTGAGCACTTAAACTAGTAAACTAGCACTTATAATATTTATTGTTCTATTAAGCATCAAAATTTTTGATTTTTTAAAACGTGGAAAGAATCTACCACTTAATCTATTCACTTTTTTGAACATATGTTCCCTAGAGTTACATATGAGTCATACTTTCTTTCTACTAGCGCTAGTTATAGTTTTAAAGCGTAAACATTATTTATATTCTTTTGATTTTCTTTTTTTAAATGGTTGATCCATATTCATTTTTTTAGATCTACATTCATCTTCTTGATATTTTGAGGTACACGCTACATGTTGGAGTCAGAAATACAACTCACAAAGTTTAACCCAAAAAACGTCATAGGGAACACGTGGCGTGATCTGGCGATACCATCTCCACCCATATAATCCCCTTCAACCACACCTCTTAACCCTACAACACAGCCCCTCCTCACAAACCCCAAAGAACTAGGGTTTCCCTCTCACAAATCGCCCATCTCAGATCAATTCAACCATGGAAGGCGGCGGAGGCAGCAGGATGAAGGGAGTGGTGAAGTGGTTCAACGACACAAAGGGGTACGGATTCATAACCCCGAACGACGGCAGCGAGGATCTGTTCGTCCACCAGTCCTCGATCCGCGCCGACGGCTTCCGTTCCCTCGGAGAAGGCGAGGAGGTCGAGTTCGTCATCGGATCCGGTGACGACGGCCGCACCAAGGCCGTCGACGTCACCGGTCCCGACGAGGGCCCCGTCCAGGGCGGCGGACGTAGCGGAGGCGGCGGAGGGGGCCGTGATGGAGGATACGGAGGAGGAGGGGGCTATGATCGTGGATATGGTGGAAGGAGCGGTGGCGGTGGCGGTGGTTATGGTGGGAGAGGTGGGGGCGGGTATGGCGGCGGAGGAGGAGGCGGATACGGCGGCGGCGGCGGCGGGAACTGTTATAACTGTGGTGAGCCGGGGCATATGGCAAGGGAGTGCACTGGTGGCGGTGGTGGAGGGAGGAGCGGTGGTGGTGGTGGTGGCAGGTATGGTGGCGGGGGAGGTGGAGGCGCCGGCGCCGGCGGATGCTACAACTGTGGTGGTCAGGGTCATTTCGCTAGGGATTGTCCCGGTGGGGGCCGTTAGGGTTCTGATGCGGTTTAAGATTATTGTAATGGTCGTATGTTATGCTCTTTCGTTGTCTTGCTCCTGCATGTTTCTAGGTTTCGTTGTGTTGCTTTGGGATCCTGGATCCTGTTTAGATATTGTTGCTAGGCCTTTAGAGGTTGATGCATTGTGATATCGGATTCGGATATGGTTTTTTTTTATTTGGAATTACATGTTGTATTCTAAGATAATGGTATCAATGTTGGTTTGATGAAGGTTTTTGACATGCCCTTTTATGTTTATTGAACATTAGTGTACGAATACTTTTAACACTGTTTTCATCATCAGGGAAAACCTCTGTTGTCATTACAGTCAAGAAGTTTTGAACTATTCTAGGCACCATATTTGGTCTTAACATGGATGAGTTATGTGTTCATTTTAATAAGGTTGTCAACTCTTCCTTACAATGGATCTTGAAATCTCTTGGATTTCATAAAACATGGGCATACACAATCATTATCCTTTTCGTGGAACCCTTTATGTTGACTACTGTGTAAGTCTTATGTCTCGGCCATCACCCTAATCGGTTTCTTATCGTTTCGTAATACACAATTGACAAAAAAAAAAAGTGTACTTTCGCTGGAACCGATATGTCGCGGATAAGATTTTTCTTTTACCGTCATTTCCAGTAGGGTATGAACATTTCATTAGGGTTGGGTGAGTTGATGGGACTTGTCTGATATGTGTGGGTTGACCAGTCAATCTGTGGAATTGCTCCCGCTTTTTGGCGTGACCTTTCTTCTGGCTCCTTTTCTGCATCGTACTGCGAGAAATTTTTGCGTGACCTTTTTCCCAGGTTAAAATTTTAATGCTTCCCTATTGGAAACGACTATTGACTCTGATTTGTGATTCCCCAAATCCCAAGCGAGATTAAGCAAAGATTGTTTCCATTGGTTTTTCATTGTTTTGCTGGTGATATTTCAGGTTACGGGTTTGCAAATCGTTGAATGACTGTGCCTGTTATATTCATTTTGTGACACAACTTTTTCATCATGTATGCGATATTTCATAATTCTCATGTGTGAGACCTTGTGTATCTTATTTACAGTTCTGCTATTCGCATCTGATTTCCTGTTAGCATAACATGATATTGTCCTGCATCATGTACATCGCTCTGTTTCTTTTGTTGCTGGTGTCCTAACTTCACATGTGAGAAGGAATGGATGAGGAAATGGGTGGGCTGAAAATGAATACGCCCCTACATTTCAGCCCAGCTCGTTGTGCAAACCCCATTCTATACGTCCACTTGTAATATGGACAGTGCTATGCTGTGCTTTTCTGCTTCATAACTTCATATATGTTCAAGTCTAGCTTTTACGTTCTGCAGGAACTTCATTTGCTTCTCAGTTCTCTGTTTCTGTAGACATATTAGCACGGAACATAGTCAAGCTGCATTTTGAGGTTTGATAATCTGTTCCTGTGTTTTTGTTGGAGAGCATATTCTTGATACAGGAACTTACAGATTTAGCGGAAAAGGAGGTATCAATTGAGGCTTAACACGGAGCGAGATTAGACAGGAATCCGACTAGTATCCATGGTCACAGTAGACCATGTTGTAAACATGAGTTGCTGATGGTCGCGTTGCAAGCCTAGTCTTCGTGCTGGTGGATCCTGATGAAGCATACACCGTCCTGGATGTATTCATTCAGGTTACAACATGTTGATCGTCTCTATGATCTTATTACTATCTTGATTTATAATGTGAAGGATTAGTGTTTTCCAGTATAATCTGTTCAGTGTCACTTTTTCGTTTGGGAGGATCATGCTCGAGTTTGGGAGGATCGTATGCTAGAGTGGGCACATTCCTTGTATTTGAGACATGCAAGTGATTCAGGTAAACTTCTAATGCAAGAGATATAAAAAGGGGCACATTCATATCTTTTCAAAATCATGATTCTGAATCACAAACGTTTCATATTACAAACTTTTGGAAGTCCACAGCTAAATTACCCTGTGTTAGGGAGCAAAAAATAACGAAACCAAACTCTAGGCTAAGAGAACATTGAACTGATCTTAGTTTCACAAACACTGTCGCATTCCATCTTGATTAGAGCCACAGGAGGCAGCAAGATAACGACGCTGACAAAGGCCAAAACACCTTGACGTGAATTATGCTTGCTGCCAAGCAACATGAGCGAATCAGATCATAGATGATGGAGGTGACTGTTGTGAGTTTGATTCAGCCCGAGCGCATGAGATGGTGCAGGAGCTGTTGCATTGTTGAAGGGATGAGCTGGGAGCGCCATTGACGGTGGAGGGCATTGGTAGCACTTGGTGAACAACCCAAACGTATCAATCTGGTGTACGAAGTTCACCATGCTTGCCCAACCTCCGAAGCCAAATCCGACCACGAGAACCCACCCTACCACAAACACATCTATCACAAAGGCACCCACCCATCCCCCGAAGAACCTGGGCGGCTGCTCAACCGCATTCTGCACACCATAAAAAAACAATCTCGTCAATGCCATCAGCACCTTGAAATGCCATAGTCACAAGTTCATTTAGCCTTATGTCCCATATTCATCTTATAGATATATGGTAACGGGTTTGCGAAATCTTGTTGTAGGTTCATTTTGGTCGATGCTGGGTGGAATCTATGGTACAAGATAAAGAGACAACGAATCAACTTGTTACCAGGTACGTTTTACACTCTTTGCCATGTTAGGAGCAGATGATTGCCTGTTTTTCTGCTATTGCAATACTTGCATATTCTATTGGTATTTGGTTCTACTTGTGATGCTTTCTTGTCTTTTATGTCGGTTTCTATAGGCACCTGTGAATCTCAGTCAGGTTGATGAAGCAGAATAATGAGAAATATTTCCTTGTTGATTGTCGGTTTAACCATATAAGTTTTGAAAGCTAGATGAAGTATAAGTGACCCGACTCTGTTATACTTGAAAGATTTAGGACCAGTAGGGAGAGCTTGATGTGGTAAGAGACTATCAAATAAAAAGTTTTTGAATGTGCCAGTGGGTTTAGTTAAATGCAGTGTATATGCTGGATAAGTTTAAAGAGATACCTCGCGGGCAGTAGCAGATCGGAAGGTGAACAAATGTGCGAGAGCAGGGATAATGTAGACGGTGAAGCTAACAAGAAGAGATCCGACAGCGGAGTTGATAGGTCCAAAGAATGGGAAGATGATAGCCAAGAACCAAATCGGGATGACCACAGGAAGCCTAACAGCGGCACGCTTGCAAAGACTCTTGCATTCATGCATGCCGATGGCCTTCTCCCACACGAAGTACAATGGTGTGCACGCAAATCCGAATGTTATGAACTGCACAATAAAATCCACAGAACATGATCAAAATGTTAGTACCAATACTTAATCCAAGTGATTAGTCAGTACTGTTTTAGGTGATTTTTTGGACTAGTCGGGGACATGCCTGGTGGATGAGCATCAAAATGACTGCCATGTCCCTGAAGGGTGATCTGGGTAGGAGGGCGAAGGCGTTCGAGTGATTGAGTAGCATGTCACCAAAGGCCCAGTACACGGCCGTGGCCGAGGGCAATGTCAGGGTCAGGACATATAGAGTTGCCAGTAGATATATCGCCTTGAATTTTTGCGGCTTCCACATTGCGTGCATTATCTCCCTGCTCATCATCAACCATCACACACAAAATTACACTGATATTATATTAGAAATCAGTAATGGATCAAATCTATACTGATATCATGTCCGAGGGAATGATGTCAATGTCAATGTCAATGTCATGCCTAAAACATACTCATAACAGGATAAAGGGGATGCCTTGTGGAGGGGTTAGTGATCATTACATTCTGTCCATGGATACAACAGTTGATACTAGTAGTAAATGCTAGTATTCCTTAGCAGTAGAAACAGGGTACATTAAATGGGATATGGGAATCAATTCAATTAATTCTACAGCTGAAAAAAACAAACGAATGCGCTCACTTTTTACAGTTCATTAAAGTTCCACCCGCTCTATTTCTGCGCGGCTATATGCAGTATAGTAGTAAAAGCAAAAGCTGTTTTCCCAGGGGAATAAGACTGTAAACAACTAGCATTGGATTTCAACTTATAATTGTCCTTGCAATATCATTCTCCCTTTGATATAATCTCACAAGTTAGTTACCAATATCACATTATATGTTTTTTTTTATCATTAATTTGAATTTCTAATAAAATTAATTCCTCAATATATACTTTCAAGATTTACTGAAATACCATGCTTGTTTGAAAGGTTACAAGTTTTTGTTACTGGTGTTGCGTTGGAGAAACGGAAAGACCCTCTTTCTACGTCAAGGGAAAAGAGCAAAGATACTGATGAAAGCTACTCTTTTGCATTATTTTGATGCTTCCGTTTAAAGAGGAGGCTATTTGTTGCTGTTGTTGTAGTAAACAGTATGGCCAAAATGTACCCTCCAACAAATGTCTAGAAATGCAACTGTCATGTCGCTCTCACATTTCAACGTCTATTTACTTACAATATCCACTGATTCCCTTTATCTTTTCTAATACATCATGGAGAGATCTAAACAGAGTATATACTCGGGGAACATGTCGTATGTACGTGACAATGATGTGACATTGTCCGATGTAATGATCTAGATGATCGTGACGACAGCTATGTCAATAAGTTAGAATGCAAGAAATTGAGAGAAAATATGAAAGGCGAATTCAGGAACTAACACAGTAACGGCGTGGCCTCCGAAAGTGTAGAGGACATTCGTCGCCCCTGTGAAATAGAGAACAACCTTTGTGGGTCCCGAGTGTTTTACCCCTTCCACCTGATCAAACATGCATGCATTCATCAGCTTAAGTGCTACATGAATCATTGGCGTTCTGACAAATCGTTACATACTAATCAATCACAGAATGTGTGCAGAAAAGGTTTTCGATGTACCTGGCCGTGGACGAGGGAAGCAATGGTGAGGTACCAAGAAGTGTAGGTGGTCATGAGGAGACCGAGGAAAGACCATATCCTGTAGTTGTGGAATGAAGGGATGAACACGGTGGTCGCGCAACATGCACCGAATATGTAAGTCCATGTCCTCTTGTCCAGATTATCATTAATGTAGTATATGTTGCTGCATTATACCCATACATGACATAATTATCATACAAATTAGTTTAAACAAAGTAATCGATGTAGTTTCGTAGGCATTCAATATGATATGAGCATATACCTTGCACATGCTATGAGTTGGATGACTGATCCAAAGAGTAGAAATGTGCAGTTAAATGCCAAGCCTACATTTCTCCAATGCTTCCCAAGCAGCCCATCCAACACCTCAAACCACTGTTTTTCCAACAAATATTGCAAAAAATAGGCCACATCGGGTTAATTTTTTTGTTCAAGGAAATGTGCAAGAAGCGTTAAAAGTGAAAGATAAGAATGAGTTAATTCTCCTCGAATTTGATTAATTTCTCAATATCATATAAGAACCATTTGATATGAGTTGACTCTACGTAAGTAGACATGTTAAGATACAACTAATACTCTCGCTCTACTTTTAGTTGAGGAAGTAGTGACATGGTAAGTTAAAGCTTAGTTTAAATGTGTTACCTGAATGACATGGTTCCTGAAATCAACCTTGTCCCTGGCCTTCCGAGTCCTGTACTCAATGTAGAGGATACTGATAAGATAAGCAGTCCAGCTTCCCAACAGGCCATAGAAGAGCTGAAACATCACTCCAGATAGTATCCCCAGTTGCGAGAACGAGTATGGCAACGTAAGAAGCACTTGAGCAACCTGAAACCGTATCGCGATCATCAGACACACCACACAACCAAAATGTAGCCAACCAAATTAAACTGAATTGTAAATATATTGAACCAGCATTGCTATGTGTTAATTAGCTAAATGTACCTGATTTGATGCGCAGCTGAACCAAGCGTCGTAGACGGAGCCGCCATGCCAGAACAGGGTAGAAATGGTTGTCTTGATGGTATCTTTCTGGATCCCATCTTCTTTCTCCATCTCTACATAGTTTCCTATGATCGCTGTCTCTGCTGCGACCGCCTTTCCATCGCCATTCTCAGCAGCCATTTTTGTTCAGTGTTGAAACTTCTTCAACTAAGCAAGCTAGGAGAGTGTTTTTCTTGAGGTGAAGAGATCAAGAGGAGAGTTGTGAAGGGGAAATGGTGATGTTGGTTGTTTGGAGTGTGAGGGGATATATATTTATATAGAGGAGTTGATGAAAAACAGAACAAAGCTCTGTTTTGACAAAAAGAAAAAAAAAAGGGTACTGCTGAGTTATTAAGATGAAGCTTGATCAAATAAATTTGGTGGCTTGGTATTAAATTTTGTTACTATTGATATGGTGTTCTGACATGGCTTTTCTATTAATGAGTTCCTTTTGCAATCTTTTTTTGTGCTTAAAGGATCTTTGTAGGTGAAAACAAAAGGGTTGGGTTGGTTAGGCATTACAACATTAAGGTGGTAGTACTATATTATATGCATTTGAGAACTATAGTTTAATTGTCTAGATAATAGATACTCAATGCTCTTTAGGGAAGCTTTTAATGTGTTTTGTGAGTGACAGTTGTCTTTCTTGCTGTGTTGAAACTTTGCATATCATGCATCACATATCTTAATTATTGATTTTTCCGCCTGATTCCTATAAACTGATACAGCTCTTATAGTCCATTACCTAAGCTTATGTTAATTTTACTTATTTGTTTCTTCTGTGTGCTAATATGTCGTCTCAATTCTGTGGATACGGCTCTAAATATATCTATTCCACGTTCGAACTTGTCTCTTCCAATGTGGCGAGGGTGGTGTTCTTGGATACATACATATGCTGTAATTTCACGAGCATATGCACAAACAAGGGGACCCAATTCGTGATCAAACAATTTGACCAATGGGCAAAGAATGTAGAACAACAAGGCACTTAGGAGGAAGAGGACAAAAAGAATTGGAGGTAAAGATTGAAAAACAAAGAAGATGAGTGCAAATTAGGCAAATGGGGAAAATCATAGCAAAGTAGACAACATTATTGCAAAAAAACGAGCGCGGTCGCTTTATATGAAGGACAAAGCTACTTTGTTCACATGCCTTTCAAGCTTTCTTGGACTCACAATCCCCTCAAACCCAATATCTATATCTCGGTCTAATACAAAGTGCATAAGGGTCCTCATGTGTCCTTGGTTTTCCCCGTTTTCCTTCACACGAGAAGATTATATAAAGATCGCTTAGGACTACGACCCCGAGTCGATATAAAAAGTTGTCGCGTTATAATCATTCCACTAACTATATGAAGAACGTGAACATCAATATCTTTACGAACTTTAATTAGTCCAATATTTGATAAGATTTTCACAATGGAAGCATACGACTATGTTCTGCATATTTTTTGAATGTTTGAATCAAATGAGTTAGTTAAGAAAAATGAAATGTTTATGATTTTCGTTGTTTAACATGATGCGATCATCTGCCGTATGTGTCATATAGATGGAGATAGACAAATGAGCCAAATCCTGTTTTATTCCCCTTCTCTCTTGATCAATCTCAGGTTTCAATTTTCTTTCATTGCTTTGTTTCTTTGAACAGATAAATAACAGTAAGATTCTAGGTGGTAAAAAAGAAAACACTTGGATTCCTCTGCAAATGGAATTTGCTTTAAGTGAAAGAAATTTAACTAGGGGGTAAAAATAGTGAATAAATACTGGCTTGTACAAGTACTGGTTGCTGGGCTGGTGTGCGTTTTGTATAGAAAAGCTCCTGCTTTTTTCATAACTGAAACAAAAATAAAAGCTGTTATGAGAGGAGAATAAATACAAGGTGCTCTGCTCTGCTCAGCGCACCCAATGGCAATGGGAACACCTCACTGCATGCATGCCTTGCCTGCTTCCCAACCAGCACTGCTCCATTCACTGCTCTCTTTGCTTCTCCTTTTCCTTTCTCATTTTCCCCTTTAGCAATGTCTTCTCATTTATACAGACGAACTTGGCATTTCCAAGTTATGAGCGAATTGGCATGCATGATAGCAAGCGGATGCTATCAGATTACAACTAGGTAAATAGATTACGAATCGTTGGCCAAAAGAACTGTAAACATAGATGATCTTCCAGGTAGGGAAACAAACTTATAGATTTCAAGAGCTACATATACCGGCAGTGTCCAAGAGGATCATTGAGATTATAAGGTTCCAGGTTTGTAGCCCGTGTTAAATGACAGTGAAATGATAGACAAAGAAGACAACAACTCAGATAATATCGATACGTTCCTAATTAAGAAGTGTGAAATTATTGATCACATAGTTGAGGAAATGTCTATTAACTATTGAGTTAACCCTTTGTCGATGGTTTCATCATCTACAACCTCAATGTTCCTAAGTCGAAAGGCGCAATGCCGTGACTGAGCCAGTCCTGTAGCATAAGGACTAGTGATTATCTTTGTACTGGTATAGGGGAATTACATGAAAAGAATGGACGAATGATTATCTGGTATCGCGATGATGACAAAGGTGAAAACATGATGAAAGTCATCAGCTTTATAATGCTAATGTGGGGAATTTGCAATAATCCAGAGAGCATGTCAAGAGCAATTGCACCGTCACCGGCACCAACAGCCGGGGCCTTTAACAATACAGTACCAATAGTCCTATCTGTTATGCTATGTTACAGTGCAAACATATTTATAGATTTTGTTGGAAAAGAGGGACCATATAGTATATACTATAGAACATATTCAGCATATAGCATCAGAGGTGTGGCCATATGATCATGCCATGCTTTTGCTAGCTCAAGCAGGGTTTTTTTTTTGGCACAGCAAAACCAGCCTGCTCTGCTCTGCTCTGTTACTGTCTCGCGCCTTGAAGCAGTGATCCAATACTTGCACTGGACCAAAGCTGCACTATTGTTTAAACGTTGGTATATTGGTGCTATTCCTTTGACGTACATGTATAGTTATATAAGATCATCTACACTGACGATTGTAGCTTATTCTGCACCTGTATGTATATATAGTGAAGTTGAAATGAAGGAGACCTTGATAGACGAGGTTGAGTTGCGCTAACAAAACAAGACTCTATTAACTTGCTTACTTTCAACTCGCATAATGATGTGCTCTTATTTCAAGCCAAAACTGTTACAGATGTATGATGATGCGTATTGTAGGCGGATGCAAGGGATGGAGGCTGCTGTTACAGATGTGGAGTCTGGTTTGTTTTTGTAATGCGACGGTGTCATTTATGTTTTCAAACCAGTATCAATTCAAGTATAATTTGACCGAGATGATTCAACTCCCCTCAATCAA
>LIEC01011257.1:92803-120161 GCA_001925005.1 Drosera capensis
CCCCCCCCCCCCCCCCCCCCCCCAAAACTAATCCGAACAAGATGATTGAAGATCTTTCGACCAACAGAAAGGGTTAATGTGATCTTCACTATGAGATCAAAGACAGAAAGAATATTGATGTCCCCAGCAAAGGGACTTTCGATCATGGCGAGGCGCCACCACGGCTTTGAAGATCAGGGAAGAAAAGCCACTGTGCTTTATCACGCTAAGACATCGGATCCCTCTCATGCCCAGTTGCACCAAATCATAACAAAGTGTCCAAAGATTCGAGCTTTTTTGGCTTAGACATAAGACTATGCTGCTGACAATGTGAACCCACTTTGACTCGAAGATTGAAGTGATGAGATTTTTGTTGGGTCTTTTTGGCTTTGAAAGATTGGAAGTGATGTTTGATTTCATCAGGGTTGTCTGCATTTGTCGATGCAGAATCATTGGTTCACCGGTTCAACTGTTCAATCGTGCACCAACAGTATCATGCCCATTCTCTCGACACACCTTCCCATGATTCTATTGGGTGGATTTGTTATTTTCCTTTCGTTTATGGTAGAACAGAAACTAATGTTTTTAACTACTCCTACGTGAGAATGTGAAATCTAAATGTTCCCAAGGTGATATATATGGAAATATTTAAATTTATATAAATAAGATTCAGTTTGAAACTCATTATATTCATCATAACAAAAAATTGAATGAGAAATCAATATTATATTTTTTTTAAAAAGAATGAAAAATATCAAGGACAATTGTTTGTGCATTTCCTCATCAACTCTTTTTTATTTGTTAGTTTGAAAAAGTTATCAATTTAATTACAATATTTTTATTTTTTTTATAACAAATTTATATTTCTTTTATTTTATTTTTTTTTTCTAAAACTCACTTGTATCTCATTAATATTTAAAAAATATTCTTTTTTCATCAAATTCGACATATATAAAATCCTGTATATAATCAAATCATTTCAATTAAATCATGACAGATAATTATAAAATAATATCCATGAAAAGGGTTAAGATAACGAAGTGTTCAAGGTAAATGCCCATGGTTTTCTGTAGCTTCGCTTGCTGCTTTGTCGGATTGCTTCCCTCGATCAACACCAACTTCAGAATTGGACTAACTGTTCGAGGACATGGCTTGAATGGGACTAACAGTTCGTTTCTAATCTTTTAAATATGCCGACTTCATAGTTCTTCTCAAACAATGATCGAGTTTTTACTGAATGTTATATATAGTTGAAACAATGTAATACTTAATCACCACTTTTGACATACTAATTGCATCTTTTCTTGTGTACAAAGACCACCTCTAATGTCATCTCTTGTAAGCAAAGCGACGTGGAACTTATTGGCCATTGACCTAACTCTAACCATGCATGGCCGGTGAAAGCAACGTTACTCATCTCACTCTCCACAAAACCCCAAGCCTTCACTTTTCTTCATCGGAAAACCACAAGTCCGATCCCAGTCCGCCGCCGTCGTCCTCCGGCGAATGGTGACACCACCACCATGAGTCTCCCTCTCCTGCTCTTCATCGCCACCGCCAACGCCGCCACATGCCACTTCACCAACCTCTCCCCCACACCATCTACCCCGCCGCCCTCCTCGCCGGCGCCACCTCTCCTCCGCCTCCCACCACCGGCTTCTCCCTCCCCTCCCCTCCTACCACTCCCTCTCCCTCCCCATCCCCTCCTCCTTCTCCGGCCGCCTCTGGGCCTGCACCCACTGCTCCACTCTCAATTCCTCCACCTTCACCTGCCTCACCGGCCGCTGCGGCTCCGGCACCGTCCCCCGCCACCCTCGCCGAATTCACCCTCAACGGCTCCCAATCCCTCGGCTTCTACGACCTCAGCCTCGTCGACGGCTTCAATCTCCCCATCCTCGTCGCCCCCATGGGACGGGGCTGCGGCGGTGATGTAGTGCGACGGGGTGCTTGGTTAATGTCAATAGGGTTTGTCCAACGGGATTGAGTGTGAGGGGAGGGGAATGGGAAGGGGAAGGTGTGGTGGCGTGTAGGAGTGCTTGTGATGCGTTTGGGCATCCGAGGTTTTGTTGTAGTGGGGAGTTCGATACGCCGGAGACGTGTCCAGCGAACGAGTATTCGAGGGTGTTTAAGGAGGCGGGTCCGCGGGCGTATAGTTCTGCGTATGATGATAAGACGAGTACGCTTACGTGTAAGGGGGCGGATTACTTGATCATGTTTTGTCCACCGCCGTATTCTGGGTGAGATTGGTGTTTCAATGGCTTTGATTGGTTTGTTGTGGTAGGTGTTCATGGTTGATGTTGAATTGCGGGTTTCTTGTCATTTTTATTGTTAGGGAATCGAGTGAGAGCTTGGATAGTTTTGTGCTTGGAGTCGAGACAGGGATACACACTGATGAGTTGTAGCCATTGTTGTGCCGTGAGTTTATAACCTAGCTGGTTTTGCACCAGCAGGGATACTTGGGTCATGCCATCTTGGGTTAGGAAATGGTTAAAGAAGGGTGCACATTTAGTTTTACACCTCTACAGTTTTACTATCTGTTGTTTTCTTCCTCGAAGTGAAATATCGGTGTAGGGGGGAACATATGCAAGATCAGTGACATTCATAAACTGTTAACTTTTGCTGCTCTGGTTCATTTTTCTCTAATTTCAAGCACTCCTACATTGTTATTGTGGTTAAAGGTGCTACCAAGTGTTTTAACTTTCGGATGGTATAGGTGGTCTGAGGTCAATGTCTTAGGTGACCAGTTTCACTTGTACAAAATGGGTGATCAACATCTTAGGTTTATACCCATTTTGCAGGACTTCAAGGTGATATTAAGGCAGCAGTTTTTGCAGAACACTTTCAGTGTTGAGAAAGATAGCTAGTTATGTACAGGAAGAGAGTCAAGACACTGGAGGCGGAACCTCTATGGAAGATAAGCCTTGCGTCTTCCTATTTCTTTTAGTGGTTTGGACATCTATTGGAAATCTGTGTTAATTAATGCACGTATGGGGGGATATGGAGCACAAAAATTGTGCAATGCCAGATCGGAAGAGGATGAGTTTTAGAGGTTAAAATAATTCTTTCAAGTAGTATAACTTCAGAAATTGTCACTGGGTAGAGGCCATGGCTTAGAAACCACTCGGACATTATTGCCACATTCATGTAACAAGCTCCACTTAGTGGAATAGAATCAATAGACTGCTAAATTTGTAAACAATTGCGATATTCTTTTAGTACTGACGGTAGACATTGATTCTTTACCAATGTTTGGTGTTCCCCTGCATTTAAAGAGATGATAAGTCTAAGATGCAATGTATGATCAGAGTTCCCTCAATGCTTCTATGTGATTCTATGCGAGCGGTTTATAAGTATTAGTTGCTATGTGACGATTTTTGTGAAGTGAAGTCAATTTAAGATTTAACCTGCCAAATGGGAGAATGGTGTCTTAAATCCAAATGCTGAGATTCTCATGGTCAAAAGAAGAATAAAATCTTTCGAGTTTCTTTCTCTGGCCAGAAGAGTAGCATTCCTAGATTCATGTACAGATCCTCGTTGTCAAAAGAAGAGTAAGTCTTTTGTATTGCTTACTCTGGTCGCTAGACAATGCAAGTACATTTGGTTTTCTTTCACAAATCAAGTAGCATCCATCACTCCCAGTTGGCTTCTTCACAAGGCTATTAAAATTTCAGATGTTGAAATAGAAAGATAGCTCCTTGTTTAGCACGGTAGCACCTCCTTTTACCTTAGTTTAAGTCTGGTCTGGACTCTGGAGTCGCAATGTCTAAGACAACGAAATTGCTCAAATTGTTAAACGCGGTATAGTGCTAAATACTTGCCATTTGGATTTGATTTGAAGGTACACTGGCCCTTGGTACATGTACAGTAATCAAACTTTTGTGGATGTTTTATGCACCTCCTTTACTCTGATGCTTAAGGTAGTTGCTTTGCCAGGACAAGCAAATTTTTTCCCTCTACTTGTTAGAGCAAAACTTATATGGGCGGGGTTTATTTGGCGGCCCCTATTTTCAAAGCTTATATATTTGGACATTTTTTCTTATTAGCAACTAGAGAACTGAAGGATAATTCGCTTTAATATCTTATCATAACGTGGAATTTTAATTTCATGATTCACATCCAAGTGACTTGAGTCTTCTATTTCTCCCATTGTGAACAAACCTGCAGTGTATTAGTTTCTTGTTTCTGCGATGTTGTTTTGATGTTCCTCCAATATGTTGTGCAGCGAAATCTTGCTTGGAGCATGAAGGATGGCTGGCGAGCTACCTCTGCTGAATAAATCGATGATGCACTTGCATGCTAGTGGTGGATCATCCGCAGCCCCAGTTGCAACTATTCTACAACTTATTCTTTGTGTGGCGACTTCCCTATCGACAATTTCAAGAGTTTAGTTATGTGCCGTCCTGTTTGTAGTTACCTACACCACAAACTCTCTCGCTGACTGCTCTCACAGTTTTACAGTGAAGAACAGGTTGTTTCTGTTTTGTCAATGCTCTTCCTCTCTGTTCTCTCTTTTGTAGTTAGGTTCTGGTGTGTCGTATCTTATAATCTCTACGTGGCTCGCTCAATTGTGCATAGCACGCTCCCTATACCGAATGTTGTTCATACTGTACTCTTATTGTGTTGTATGTGTGCGTAGTTTCTTTGACTGGCTTGCCTCATGTCTGTGCTTCTGGGGCCTGTGGTTATCGGTGATTCTTGGGTCTTGTAAGATTACATTGCGCCTGATCGTATAAGTTGTTGCTCCGTCTAAGCTGACTGAAATGCCATTCCTTTGCATCTGCTGAGTTTTCGATAGTTGGGGTGTTCGAGTTATTTTAAGTTCGTTAATTGGTGGGATGCTTGGGTTATCAAGGAGCGAGAGGGAGTTGGTGCTGATTGCTGAATATGTGTGTGATTTGATTCCTCTTTCGTCATTATTGGACTGATTCTTCTATTCATCTGTACGAACTTAGTGTTGTCGAGACCCCTTTGGACCTTTGGTAACTTTGAGTTTTCTTATTTGTTGTCCCACTGAAAGTTCTGGAGTGTATGGTTTTGTTCATTGCTGAAGGAAGTTCAGAGGCACAGTAGAGTTGTTTTTTCGTGCATTTCCAATGGAGACATCAGTCTGAAGAAATTGGGGTCATTTAAAATTTATGAGATCAACAAAAAAAATAAATGAAGCTCTTTAGCGGCAAGTGCATCATAATCAAACTGAGTGATGTTGTTCTCAGGATTTTTAAGGAATATGCGAATAGCCTCGTTTGGAAGATGTTCTTGCGAATTATCTAAAGGATCACTGTCCTAGATTCAGGGATTGGAGGGTTATTACAATGATCCAAGACGGAGATTTGGGTAAGAATGACAGAGGAATTTAAGGCCCGACGGTACAAACCTCAAGACATCGATCCGCTTTCTTATGTTTGCAAATGACCGCTAGACACCATATACGGAATACTCTGATCTGTGTTCACCATGGGTGGCAAACATCCCTATGGAACAAGGGAAACAATGTAAGAGAAATTCCAATTATTGGAACGTATATTATGTCTTGATACACACTTCGGATAGATCATACAAAGATTCCCTTTCCCACCCAATCTGTTAAGCTCACCAATCTCCCGACAATATTAGTAGCAACTAATTTCGTCCATGAGTTGCTAATTATTGTTTCTGCTAAACTTACGCACTTTCACATATGCTCAAGAAAAAATAATCCGTTGTTTAATGTTTGATGGAATAAGATTGATGAAGGTATCCGTTGAGCAAATATTTTAAGTCAACATGACTATTTATGAGAGAGAGAGAGAGAGAGAGAGAGTGTGTGTTTTCTCCCTCACACATTATTCCTCATAGAAGACCGTTCATCCCGTCTCAGTCCCCCCCCTGTCTGCTCACCATTGTCTCGCCTCCACTCTTCACCTGTCTGCTCTTCTCCCACATTCCGCTCTCCACCAAGAACCCTAGCACGAAAACACGCAAACAAGCACAAAAACTGTATTATCATCAATGTTCATGGAGATCTCAATTTGGACTACCATTTCCCTTCTCCTCATCATCCCCACATCCACCTCCGCCACCACGTTCACATTCCTCAACAAATGTCCGTACACGGTGTGGCCCGGAATCCTCTCCAACTCCGGCAGCCCGCCTCTCCCCACCACCGGCTTTGAGCTCCGCTCCCTCTCCTCCCGCTCCTTCCAAGCCCCAACGGGCTGGTCCGGCCGCTTCTGGGGCCGAACCGGCTGCAATTTCCCCACCGGCGGCTCCTGCGCCACGGGCGACTGCGGCTCTGGTCGCCTCCAATGCGCGGGTTCCGGGGCCCAACCCCCCGCCACTCTCGCCGAATTCACCCTCGGCACCGGAACCCTCGACTTCTACGACGTCAGCCTCGTCGACGGCTACAATCTCCAGGTTCTGGTGTCTCCGAGTGGTGGGTCGGGATTGTGCGGTTCAACCGGGTGCCTGGTTGATCTGAACCGGGTTTGTCCGGCCGAGCTAAAGGTCGGCGGAGGGGACGCGTGCAGGAGCGCGTGTGAGGCGTTCGGGCGGCCGGAGTATTGTTGTAGCGGGGCGTATGCGACGCCGGCGATGTGCCGGCCGTCAGTGTATTCGGAGATGTTTAAGACGGCGTGTCCGAGGTCGTACAGTTATGCTTATGATGATCCCACGAGCACGTTTACTTGTATGGGGGCTGATTATACGATTACGTTTTGCCCCTCCGGCGGCGGCGGCGGCGGCGGCGGCGGCTCCAGGTAATCTTATCTGATTTGTTTTGGTTTTGTTTATTGGTATTGAGTTCTTGAGTATTATGCAGTGAAATGCGGTTTGTGTGGCATTGTGTTGTGTTAACAGACATTCTTGTGAGATGATTGACCAAATTATTTGTGATGATTGAATGCCATATTGGTGGAATTATTGTGAAGGGTAGAAAACTATGATTGACCATGTGTAGGGAATGCCCATACAGTGTTGGTAGATGTTAGATCTCATGGTTAGGTGAACTGTTTATCAGATTCCAAACTTGTTTAAAGCATAAACATTGTTGGGGGCATGGTAGACGACCAGGAGATGGTGTGTGGAGATTGAGTTAATATTTTTTATTAAAAAATTAACAATAAAAAAAAGCAAAAGGTTTTAAGACTCGTGAAATAGAAAAACCGTTGAGTAATATGAAAAGAAGTGAATATGTTTTAATATAGTTATCGGAATGTTTAGGCGAATTCATTGTGACCAGCATTGTTTAAGAACGGTTAGCTAACTAGGAAACCAATAAGTTCTATGATGGAGGGTTTACTAGCGTTAAGTGCGTTGTGCCGTTCCCCGTATTCCTCTTTGGGCTAGAACTGGTCGATGGCTACATACAATAATCCCTGGTAACCGTTGGGTTGGGTGCTATTACTGCTAAGAGTGTAATTCACTGATAAGATGAGAGCGATTTCCGATCAAGCAAGCAAAGCATCAACTGCCCTGCAACAACAGCAGCAGGCAAAGTCATTAATACACCAATCACAGCTGCCATTGATCTTCTTCAATGCAGTCTGCCCAGATACTTATTTATCAGCGTATTAAGATTCCTGACAAATGATATTTTGATATCGTACTACATTGGCAATGTGCGTGAGCCTTGTTTGTCTGATACATCCATTTTACTTGTGCAAAACCTGTGTTCGTGTTTGTACAGTCAGAAGTCCACGACCCCTGTTACTACGCCAGTGACATCAACACCACCACCAAAACCAGCATCACCGACATCAACACCGACACCGACGACAACACCAACCAGGACGCCAAGTTACTCGGCTGGGTCGGGCCTTGGATCCGGATCGGTGTCCATGAGCTATGATGCACCCACATTGAACGGAACTGTCGAGTCTGGAATCGGGTCAGCGTCCATATCGCAACCCAGTTCTACCCCCGTAACAACCACGGCGACTGCTGGTGATTTCGCAGATGGGACATCATATTTGGCCAGAATGGCGATGGGAGATTCAAGCAAGTCTACCACGCTCTCCGCCCTGTATTCTTCGTTGTTTGCTGCCGCTTGCTTGGTTATCGTTCTCATTATTTCCCACATCGGATTGTAGAGGCGTCTCGGTCATAGAAGTTTCAGCTGGACATTTCGTCGAACAGGTTGCCCAACATCAGGTGGGTTTCCCAAGATCTTGACCGGAAACGCTGAGCAAGTGCCTCAATTGGATAAAGTAGAAAGAAACCCGTGATGTAAAAAGCATATATTATTGATGATGTTCGGCTCAGTTGTTTGCACAGATTTAGGAATCTCTAGGCAGAATCCAATAGGTTTAGCTCTGGATTCCTCTGCTTTTCCTTTTTTTTTTTTTTCCATATGTTATCATTATTCTAAGGTTATGTATGCTTCATTCTTATGGTTCTTGATGGGTAAATTCGAAATTAAATGCGCGACGGGGCCCGAGGTACATGTTATGCGTAATGTCAACTTGTACATCACTTGGTGACTCAGACCTTTGGCTCGACATGGGCAGAGTACTTTTGGGCCCTTTATCCTTTTTGACTCCTTTATTTGACAATGTTACACTTATCTTGGCTAGTGCTTTGCATGCGAGCTTGGTTGTGATTCGCTTTTCCTTATCCAAGATTGTGTTTTTTTTTTTTTTGGTAAGTTACATGGATCAATAATTGCATGAGATGAAACCAAGTCCTTGTAGAGTTCGCAAAGACGTTGATGATAATCGCTACATTGCTAAACAAGAGTCATCCAATTCGACTGAATAACGGCTAAAAGTCTCAAGAATACTAGACATCGTGCCTTCATCAGACAAGAAAAACGATACTCTTCCAATTTGTTTCCGCTGTGGATTTACAGCATGCTCTTCTGCAAAACCAGGAAGAGTTTCAAACAGCATCAACAGACAAAATCTGATTGAGGAAACTATGAGAAAACATGTGCCTGCACATAGCTTGTTTGCCTCGCGCGAACATCATGCCACTGTATATCTGTCCTCCTTGGTGTCACAATTGGATGTTGAAGTGCTTCGTTTCCTCGCCTTGGCTTAACGATAGTGTAGCTTCAGCGCTTCTGTTGCCATACCGAACCATGATCCTGTACTCGCCTAAGAACCCACTGAAGGCAAACAAACCAAGCTCGTCGGACACGCCCTGTAATGTGCCTGTTTGCCACTCTAGCAAGAGCCTGTCAACCACGTCCCCCGCCGGGAGATTCTGGAAATCATCGTTCGTTAGGCACATTTGGTAGCAACCTCTCGGCTGCGGATGAAATGCAGACCAAAGCATTATGCCCTTCACTGCAGGATGTGAGAATCCCTCTCTCAGAACTTCTTCCAGGTAAACAGCCTGCAAAAACATGCCCGGATGGAACTATTAGTTTCAGCACCATGTAACTTTTGATTGAACAGCTTTCGTCAATACTAAGAAACATAACGCACACGGGATAAGAGATTAATATAGACTATTAGTCCTGACAGTATTGAGGTACCTGAGCTTGGTTGTCAAGCTGGTTCGAGATGTCGACCTCCGTCAGCCAAATGGGAAGTCCAAGAGTACCCAGCTTATCCAAGATGGCTCTCATCAGAGGAGGATTTGGAACTGAGAAGTGTCCCTCTAGGCCAATCCCATCCATTGAGATCCCTCCTTGTTTGAGTTCCAATAGCCTTGAAATATAAGAGTCCACCGTTGAGTCAGGATCAGCACATGTCTCAACCACATTGAACTCATTCAAGAACAACGTCGCCAGCGGATCAGCATCGTGTGCTGCCTCGAACAAACTCAATGTGGCACTTGATCCAAGCCGTTGCTCATAGAAGTCGGAGTGTAGCATCTCGTTGCTGACGTCCCAGTGCACGAATTCACCTCTATACCTGCTCATCAGGCTTTGTATTCTTGAAGCCACAGCGTCTTGGAGCTCTGTGGAGGTGAGATTCAAGACCCAAGACGGGGTGTATTTGGGGTCCTCCCAGAAGATGTTGTGTCCCCTGGCTACAATCTGATTTGCTCTAACAAACTCCAGCATTTGATTTGCTACCCTGTAGCTTACATTGCCTTGTTCTGGCTCCGTCGCATACCATTTCAGCTCGTTCTCAAATACTGCTGCATTGAATCGTTCCCGGAACCAATCCTGTCTCAACTTGAATGACAGTTCAATGAGATTTATGTTGTTTTGCAGTTGCTTCATAGCATAGGAACATTCACGTTCCTAGATAACTTAGAGTAATCCCATAACGAACGTGACATGAAAGCAAAGATGAACCTGATAAGGCTGATTGTCAATGATGGTACTTGCTATTGCGGAACCAAATGGGAACTCTCTTGACATCTGCTGAATGCTGAGTACGGCTCCTTGCAACCTTTCCCCGTTCAAATCCGATGTATGAATGGTGACTACGCGTTTTCTCTCCTACACAAAGAAACCCCATGACTGCTTGATGAGGTATCGAAGCGCTGTGTTCCATCAGAAGTACTACTAACAAATAAAATTATTTCAAATAAACTTAGTGGCGGGTTGCGAATCCTACTCTGTTGATATGATAGTGCTGGTTCAGTCTCCATTGCTCTTGCGTGAACCCTTGCAGGGACGGACTTGCAAGTGAAATCTGGAGGTCTCTAGCATCACCATTCTGCATAGTTACATTACATGGAGGACTTCGTTACTTGAATAAACAGAAGCTTGTGATGCAGGACTATTCTCCCATATTTATAAGTCGTACCTGAAAATATATAAGCGATAAGTTTGAGGGCGATTCCAAAACGAATCCGCCCTTAAGGAAGGACCAACATCCTTGCCTAGCGACCACAGTCCCGATGCAGTCATACGTCGTGCCCTCCACAGTTAGGCTTGCTCTTATCAAAGATGGATCCGCATCCGTTATCATGATCCAAGCTGCAGAACAACCCAAGTATTCAACTTCAGTTTTCTCGCGATTGAACCAAGTGACCAAAGATCAGTAATCATGAATCCAAATATCATTGGATCGCTTGCATTGATCCCAAGGGCCAAGGCAGCGTGACGGAGAAGGCAAAGCGCGTGAATCACTGAGTATTGAAAACATAAACTTAACTGGAAAAGGTGTAGAATCCACGGAACAGGTCATGTAACAAGAAGCCGGGACCATAAGTGTCTCCACTGTCACGTCCACGAGCAAGTTGAATGTTTCGAGCATGGTCTCGTAGTATCCCTCCATTATAAAGCGCCACCTCTGGATACGCTTTGCACTGCCGGAAACCAATAACTATCATAACCACTATCCAATGCAATGCCTATCTTACCGAAATGCAATGCCAGAGTACACAATGCCATAATCTTTATCACAAAACTCACCTCGATCGAAGCATAGGATTCATACACAGACCCATCTGCAACAAGCACGAAACAACATAGTTACATACAGTTACAACAAACATAAACAGATATCAATCGTTAGGATAAATTGGTTACGAGGAGATACGGGCAAAGCGGGAAGCTAATTACCATAAGCATTGGCAGCATAGCAGAGGCAGAATCCAACGGCGAGCATGAAAAGGGACTGAGATGCCATTGCCATCCTATGTGAAATCAACAAGCTCCCTAAATCCAAACAAGAACTGTATCTTCCAAGATGTGAAGCTCCTTTTTGTTATTAGGCTCCCTTGTAGAGTGTTTGTTTCACGAGATGATAATGCAGCATGGTCAGACCATCCTTCTCCCCGTGCTTGCTAACGTGTGACATGAAAGTTAGAACCTCTTGCTGTCTTCACCTTTTCGCCTGACACTCAGTGTTCGAGAATTGGTACTGATGGTTTCCGGTTGTTCATGCTCAACAACTCTTGGATTAAAGAGATAGTTTGTGCCGATTAGTCGTGTAGAATATAACGGTGATCAAAAGCGTGGCATGGGATAGCCAAGAAGAGTTTGTTCAACTGCTTCCTAGTACATACCTACTTTTCTCTTTAGCTAATAGATGTAAATTCACTGTTTGTTGGGCTAGATTGAAGAAGAACATTAAATGATCATTGATCATGCTTGGTCTTCGGTTAAGGAGCATAACACTGATCAAACGAAGAGGCTGAGCCTGGTCTAACCTAAACAGCACGCCCTAGATTATGCTATTTCTGGACCAGACTAGGAATTTATAATGAGTTACTCTTCTTAGTTATTCCATACTTATCATACAAACCATTCTCGTCGTTAAATACACATAATTTTCATACATAAAGCTTCATAGTTCTATCGACTAATAGTCGGCTCAAACGGTGACATCACTCGCCCTCGACTGCTTATGTCTGGTATCTGAATCCCTCTGCACTGCCTTCATCCCAGTAGCCTCAGATTAAGTTGGGTCAATGCTCTATCTATTGTTCGAGGGAATGATCATTCTTATGATTGAGTCAAATGCACAAGTGTTGCTAGTCACTTTAAACTTGAAGGCAAAGCAAGTGTTCACGCTGTGCCTGTGCACGCCCTCTTGTAATCATCATCAAGGTCTCACGCTGTGTAAAATACAGGACCATAACTGTCCTCAACATGCGAGGACAGAATGAAGAATGAGGAATGTTGCCAAACAGCTACTATCAGGGAGTGTCTGAAGACGACCACTGCGATCTGATTACGACAAGTGATGGAAATTTGCTTTGGCATTTGATTCGGCAACTATGCTGTCAGTATAGCGACTTGATCCATCACAAACCTAACTGATCATCTTCAGGTCGACAAACGTGTATCGACTTGAGGAAGCCTTTCATGATAGATAAGCTTTGTTTCTGTGTCTAGCTTATGTTGTGCTAAGGGTTGTTTGTTTCCACAGCTGAATAGTACTACAATAGTAAACCCAGGGTTTCCTTGATTGTTACTAGTATCTTCCCTGCATATATCTTGCTAGTATAAGAATATGGATCCTATAATCTCGTGAGACGAGGTTTCATGAAAAATATTAAATACATTCGATTGTATATTATTTATTGGTTCATTTATAATAATCACCCGGACCCGCATAATTGACTAATGTAATCCCAAATCCCTAATATCAATGAACCAAAGTACAATCCAATCATTTGAAAAATTACAAATGGTCATTTTCAAACACTTTGCCAGAGTAGTTTGGCGAAATGAACTTTTAAAAAATTGCAATGACAAATCATATTTGTTGCGCCATATGAGCCGCTAGTTAAGATACAAATCGTAAACAGATGGCAATGGCGCATTCTTTTCCTTCTATAACAACACAATTGGCACACATTCTATTCCCTTTCATAACCAGGAAACCATACCTGAGACAAAATCAGATAATTCTGCATTTTCTTTCCACCAGACACGTTTGCATCTAATTAGCTGCTTTAGATCTCTTGCTGGCGGATATCTTCTTGTAGAGACCTCTAGATCTTCAAGCCAACAACACGTCCAAGCAGGATCCCACAAGGCAGGTTCCGGCCAGGATGAAGAAGCACAGCCTGTAACAGTGGGCACCTAGCACTCGTTGCCCCCAGTGGGAGTGGTGGTTGCCTCAGCATCATAGAAGTATCCGGCCAGGAGGCCGGAGAACAGGAAGGAGCCTAGGGGAAGGTTGAGGATCAGTACATTGTATATGAGGGCATAGTATTTGAGGCCAAACAGCTCGGAAGCAGTAGGCATCGTGACTGCGAGTCTGACTTCATAACACATCCTGACCAATATGGATCCTATGTACAGACAGCCGGGAACTGCAATGCCCATCACAATGATTCCGACTGATAGAAGGATTTGAGATGCTGCATTGAATAGAGGCCTTGGCGTAGCAGCCATCCTGCAGGGAAAATCACGGATAACATGAATACTCAGGGATCAACGTCAAACTCAACGAGTTAAACACCAATCAAAAATTCATAATTCGTAAGCACTTCAGCATCATAAACGATAAGACTATATATAAGACAAAGCTTTGAACTTCACGGCTACAGGATGCCGTCAACTTCACGTCAAAGGCAGTAAACAAACTACATCCACACAGGAAAACTAGAAAAAATTGGTACTATGCTGGAACGAACTTGATGCAAAACTCTGAAGTTGTGCCAGAGTTAATTCTGCCAAAAATCCCATAATGCCAAGGAGAGAGACGAAAATGGAGACATCAGTGTAGCCAGGGGCTGATCCCATCTGCCCCATATTGTTCATCACCACCATACCAGGTCCTACTCCACACAAGAATGACGCAAACAAAACCCAAAAGTCAGGGGATTTAAATGCCTGGATGATAGTATGATCTTCCCCGAGGGCCGGCTGTGCTTTCTTGACATCAGCAGCAGTAGCCGCCTCCTCTGAGTAGCAGCAACCTCCTCAGCTCCTACCCTTGCCTCAACCGCCAACTCTTGTTTCCCCTCTACGCTTGGTGATGTTTCTTCAACGAGTAGAGGTTCAGAGGTCTGATCCTCAACAATAGACTTAGATTGCGATTCAAACCAGCTAAAAGAGCAATATAAGCTGGAATAATCAATGGGGAAGCTAGCAGAATCATGAGTATGGAAGAGAATGCTATGTTGAAGGCACTCCCCTGCGAGCCCACAAAGTCATAGGCTAAAAGGTAAACAGCAACAACCACCGCCGCGATGTTGAACATGTTGAAGTACTTGATTTCCTCCTTATCCTCAGGGCCGGTGATGGATGGTGGTACCTCCCGAAGAAAGATCATGGCAGTGAGACAATCCACAAAGGGCGCGATAGGAAGCATCGCGAGGAAATCAGAAGAGCTATCAGAAAATAGAGCGTCACAAAGATCCGTGAATATGGCAGTACTCAACCCAACATAGCCCTTGAGGATTCCAGCCACCGGACCCCTATTCTTTCAGAAGTTCCGAATACATGTGACCAAGATAGCTGTATTCATCCAGGTTGAACTCTTTCCACCTATGCACAGGAATATACACATCTGCATGATAATGACAAGTGAACTATCACCTATAATAACCTACTCAAAACATACATAAGCACGGAATGATCAGAATTCTCATAATTATGTCAAACATAAAGCAAAAGGCCAAGTAAAAGTAGTCACCATGAAGCAGCCGTCTCTACTCAAATCTTAGTTCATTCTATAAACTTACATTCCCAGCAATAACTGATCTGCCATACCCCAAAAGATCTTCATACTGATCAAGTACAATACCACAAATATTTCAAGAACATCATTCATACTTGAATCCTTGTATCTACCACCAATTTTTCCATTTGAAGAAAAAATCTCAACCAGAAAAACTTATTACCCTAAACTCTCCTACCACATGTAGTAGGCATTTCCTTCAAAATTCAGTTCTCAATACAAGCCATAAAAACACAACCGTGACACTCGAATGTAACAGTGTCTAGGCACTCGTTACCCTAAACCTAAGTTGTAATGATCCCCTAAATATTTTCAATCATTCAAACAACCCTCAAACATCAACAACACATGTGCTCCCATCAATGGACAATGTCTAGGGAGAGTAAGACGCACATAGTCTAAGACATGCATTGTAGACTATTTCCCGACCCACACAGAAGCATACAAAATTATGAAATCCAAGAAACGAAAACGAGCCTCGTCCAAACAACAACAACAACCTCAAATCAACACAACCCACACAAACAATCCCAATCCCATCACCAAACACTTCATCACACATACCGCCCAATACGGCAAGGGACTAATCGTCTCAATAACCACCAGCCACTGCGCCCCATACCCAACCAAGCCCTCCACCGACCCGATCAACAACAGCGCCCACGGCGAGATCTTATCAGACGCGAACCCCGCCAATAACCCGAACGCCTTCCCTACATCTTTCCCCACCGATAGGTCGTTCAATTCGAGCTGCGCGAGGTCCATGAGGGACTTGAGGGCGTCGGAGTAGTTTGAGAATGTGTAGTTGTTGCCGGAGATTGCTTGAACCCACACGGCGGTGACGAAGCCTAGCCATTTGAAGGCCGGCTGTGACGGCAGGCGGCGAGGGAACAGGGCCATGAAAATGGAGTTGGGGGTGATGACAGAGTGAGTGTGGGTGGTTTGGTTTTGTCTCTGTGACGGGTTTTGGGGTGCGTTTTGAAGATGGCGATATGAGTTCTTGTATCCTGATTCTTTTTTCTCCCAACGTTGTTTTTTCGGACAAATAACCAATTTTATTTTATTTTTAATCAATAACCAATTTTTTTAATGTCAGATTTGGACGGATTATCCACTCCAAAGAAGTTTTGATATAAGCATTCCTTTGAACAATCGGAATTTGGGATCATATATCGTGATTTTGATATAACCAGGCGTTATCGAAACCATAGTCAAAATGCCGTGTTCCCGTTTGGATCTTGAGGGATTGTGTGTTTCTGGAAGTTCGCTCTGATATCCATAGCTTTCACGTACGTACATAATGATTGGAGCCACCTAACTAAACGAAGTACTTATATGATTATCACCAGACAATCCCCCGAGATAGATTTTTGAACCATGTCATCGGTTGATCACGATAACGTATCCTGAGAAAGGAGCAGTTTTTTCAGGAGAAAACTGTTTTTCTTGTGTGGATAGTTTTTGCTTGTTTAGTGAAAGTTAGTCTGATCCTCTTAAAATGTTAAACCTGCTTGTTAAGGATCGATTTTCTAATTGTATAACTCAGATTATCAAAAAAGAAAAAAGAAAAAAACAAAGATCCAAATAAATAATGATTGTCAATGTAATGTCCATGGTGCATCTTGCGTATGACGTTATGAATGAAAAGTAATTGGGTGCTTTGGACATCATGTATTCTTATCAGGATTTGTTATTAGTCATGTCCAGTCATCCACTAACCAGACGCAGTGATACGCGAGGCGGATAATTTGGTGAGTACTATGCTACCGTATGATTATTGATGCTCAATATCTCGGGAGGTTGATTGATGCTCAGTATCACAATCAAGAGAAAATAAAAATCAAATCAAAATGAAAAATAATCATAATGATTATAAACATTGATTATGACAAATTATCAAATACTGACTTTTCCCTACTCTTAAAATAAATATTTTTTCTCTAATTTAGTTTCTATGTATCATTAGATATGTTTACGGCACGCGATCAAGCCTATTGGCATAATCAACTTCAACCAATCTTGATGTCAGAAAGTAACATCTAAGTTGGAAGAGTATCTGTGTGTTATCGGCAGAAGACTCGTATCTCCGCTGACCATGCGCAACTGTCCCCGACATAAGTTCCAAACGTGACCTGACTTAGACTTCACACATCGACTCTCCACTTTCCTTTCCCCTCCCTTCTTCTCCGGTGATCTCCGCCACCGTGAATCGGCGCACTTTCCACCGCCGACGACGGATCAAGATTCCGGTCACCATCGTTGAGGGTCATCGAGTTGTCTTTGGGTGAGTAGTGAAGATGCCGAGAGATCTCTCGGTGTTGGTTCCGATCTCGATGGTTGATTCTCGTCTTCCTCGCCGCCGTTCTATTCTTCTACGCCTTCTCATTTCCTCTTCGGGTACTTCTTTGCCGTTGCAATCATGAATTCGTCCTGAAATTTCTTGTGAAGTCTGGATCTTGTGCTTCTGATCGGTCTGTTTTATGTTGTAATTCTGAATTCATTGGCTATAGCATTGATTGATTGGACTCGTTGACAAGATTTGATTTGCGACAATTGGGATATTAGGGTTGCATGGAAAGGAGCGAATTGCATTGTGATTGGATAATTGAGAAGCAATTTGCTTTAATGGATTGAACTTGATTCCCATATGCTCTGCGGTTTTTATATGATCGGTGATTTGAGAGTGTGCTCCTCGAGTCTCTGGCGAATAATTTGTGATAACCATGCTACATTGTTTTATTTGTTATTGAACTTGTGCTCTTTGCTGTGTATATCATCACTACATTTAGTCTGATTTTTTATATCATGGCATGGGATTAATCTACGTCATTTCGAGTTGATTAGTTTTTCACTATTCTAGGGAAGGTCAAGTTTACGTTTCCTGTTGAACACTGCTAGTTCTTTTCCTTCTTATATGTCAAGATCAATAGTCGTTCTTTCAATATTGGTATCTATTATTTGTATGTAAAGGCGATGACTTTGTGGTGAGAGAACGTGTTTCACTATTCAGGTGAAGGAGAACCAACGTCTAGGTAACTACTTATTTTGCATTTCGTTTCTTTATTTTGTTCTGTATGCTTCTTGGCTTCTCATCATGGCAGGAATAGTCACTTGCATGACCAAATTTTCACCAATCATGTATTTGCTCATATGATCTAGAACTCTGCGTTTCGATCCAGTGTGGAACAATTGAGGCAGTTATCTCTATCTTGAACCCCCCCCTCCACCACACAGACACATATTAATTGAAATCGGAACACTGCTTACATCTTATTTTTGAACAGGTAGGATCGTGATTGGATTGTTCGGAAAAGTTGTCCCGAAGACAGCTGGTGAGAATCTGTTTGCCTTCAATCTTCATTTGAATTTCATTTCCATTGTTTTGATCGTTGATTCTGTGCCATGTACATCTTTAACAGTTGTGTATGTCTTTTTATTCAACTATCTAGTTCAGACTTCAGATTTATCGGTTACAGTTTGCTTATAGAGAAGCCAAATTGACTAAAGCTGGCTTAGATGTGTTGAGAAAGGAATGTAGTAGGATGAATATTGAGATGTGACTCGTCTGGGTTCAGAATTTTATTTTCTGCATAAATTGCTTTGGTTTTTGGTTGCTGTTAGCATCATGCCCAACTCAAAGTCTTGAATGGAGCAGGCTAAGTTTATCCATTATACCGTGCAAGTTAGACTGCATGAAATACTTTTCTGGTTACCTGTTCTGTTAATTTACATTTTGTGTTCTTTTACTCCTATGCGCAGAAAATTTCCGGGCTTTATGCACAGGTACATTTTCTACTCCAAAACCTTTCTTTCTTGCCTGCCAATATGATGGATATTGTGGTAAGTATGTTAATTATTTTTTACTGTATTGTTTCTATGAAATGCAGGGGAGAGGGGTAAGAGTGCCAAGGGAAAACCTCTACACTACAAGAAAACACCATTTCATCGCATAATACTAGGGTTCATGATTCAAGGTGGTGATATTATTTATGGTGTTGGAAAGGGTGGTGACTCGATATATGGTGGTTACCTTTGCTGATGAAAACTTCAAGATTAAACAAGCACACGCAGGTATGGAGATGACTTATTTCTTCTTATGCAATTTTTCTTACATGCAGTTGTTTTCTCTTGCAGTCTTACACACCATTAGCTGTTAATATTTTTCCTGTCATGCCAATTAACTGTAACTCCATGCAGGAATGGTTGCAATGGTGAATTCAGGATCTGATTCCAACGGTTCACAGTTTTTCATTACTACTGTCAAGGCAAGCTGGTGAGTCTGTGTGCAGTGTTTTTCTTCCTTGTCCTATCCATTGTGTTATGTATCTTATAAGCTTGGTTGACTTGATTTGTAGTTTTATTAGGATGAAAGTCGCTAGGCTACACCTTGGGGCACTGGAACCCAAAATAACCCAGTAAAAGGAATGAGGATAGCGACAATGCACCTTAAATCTCCATTATAGGTTTTATACGCAAAAGCAGGTTTGCTAATCATTCTGTTCTCAGCTGAGGTACTCAAAATCTGAACTTTCCCTCAAATCAGCAATTTTGATGGTGATGTGTCCAATTCAAAAAATGATTTCAAGTTAAAGTCCGGATCTCTTATATGTAGGCTGTAGTTTATACATCTAAATGTACTTACATACATTAGGATATTTCACAACTAAGAATAGGTGCAGAATGCATGCTAATTTTTTAATGTGGCGTAACACATGGACATTTCCCTAGTTGGATGGGGAGCATGTCGTCTTCGGGAAGGTTATACAAGGAATGGATAATGTGTATGCAATTAAAGGGGGAGCGGGAACGTACAGTGGAAAGCCTAGGAAGAGCCGACTCTGGTGAGACTCCCAAGAGCAAGTGGGACGAGGAAAGCTAGGGTAGGCGACATCTGCCTCCAGTTTGCTGATGGTTCTATGTATCTTGTACGTGGTACATACTTACCTGTCTAAAGACCTTGCCATAAAATTATGACAGTTAGGCCTCCCAGATGTAATGTTAGGGTTCTTTTGTTATTATTTTAACTGTTCTAGTTCTGTATTTTAGTAGCACTGTAGTACATGATATAATTAATCAGAAAACAAAATTGTACTTTTTTTAACAGTTTCTATTTGTGTAGTTATATATGGTGAATTGCATTCTTGCTTTGGTAGGCTACATGTTGGTTACCATTTTTTCCAAAATGAAGACAGCGGTAAGTCCAATTTAGAAGAGTGTTTTGGTTAGTGTTAACAAGTGACTGGATAGCACTAATCAGAACGTGATTGTTCTTCATAAAATAAACTACGTGTATAAAGGGATTCGAGAAGATGAATACGAATATCCATCCTTCCTCATCAGAACTTAGGTTTCGGATCGATGGACATGAGAGAATATCAACGGAGTTGAAACCTCTCAAGGATGTCAAGGTCTATTTCTCATTTTTATTTTTATTTTTGCTTTTATATTTTTTGTGTACTTCTGCGTGATTTCAGATCCAAGGTTGATGCTTTGTCAAATTCTTAATGATGAAATATCATTCTGCGTATTTTTTCCAACTATGTAGCCGAATGTATCTTTGTCCTCTGGAATGAATGCATCTATCCTGGCAGTTTTGCTTGTTGATTATGTGGTCAGTTGTGAATATAGATATGAGGGTTCCTCACTTCTTTTGAGAAACAATGAGGATGTTTGGTCTTTGCAACAGATGCTTATATCCGTTTCAGTATAATCAGGGGGGTACTTCTAATCAGGAATTTGTATATCCATGGTTTTCGATTGTTGGGTGTTTTCTGCTCTATTTTTAGCTTAACTATTTTTAAGCCCGTCAAAGGCAAGTCATCCTTGCTAGTTGCTACTCTGCACACTGAAGGAAGAGTTGAGCGTTTAGTCTAGAGATGCTTATTAGTTCAAGTTATCTACATTTGGGACCTGGCTTCAAGGTGTAAGAGATATGTACATACGATGAGTGTTAATGGCATTCGTCTGTACAGCGTGCTTTTATATCTATAGATGTAATGTCCTGATCCTTTATATGTTTCCTAAGCGGAATTATGGTAGCTGAAGATTTCTTGGAAGTCAGATGGTGAAGTCCATGTGACCATGGCTTGTCATTGCAAGATGTAGCTGAACTGGGTCAGTCTTGGATCTGAATGACTCGTCAATCTGTATCATTTTCCCCCTTTGCTTGAATCGAGTGATAGATGATTTGGTTATGTTTTTTAGCTTGTTTGATGCTGTCGGGGGAATGGAGAAGTGTAGGGATTCTAAGGCGCTATTGTTTTGTCAGTGAAGAGAAAACTGTCTGAATGATATACTAGGTATCAAGAGTTGGTAAAGTCCAGGGATTTATTTTTTTTACATGGTGGCTTTTTCGTGATATCTGGTGTCTGGATTCCACTAAAGTTGCTCTGAAATTGCCATTTTTGTTATTGAGCAGTGTAAACATCTATCTTATGACGGCATGCTTGCGGGAGGGTATGTTGGAACTCATTTGTAATGTATTTTGGAGGACCACCGAAGCAGCCTTGGATATGAAGGTCTCTTTTACGACATATCATGATGATTATATTTATCCCTTCTTGTGGAATGATAACTGGTGCAGCAGGTTCTCCGTCAGATGTCACTATGCCAAAGCTGTTTGTCACGGACGAGCTAAAATCTAACCCCGTGATATGTCGGACATCTAATAAAGCCCGGGCAATATTTTCAGTTCATCTGATGTTTTACATTTCTGAAGCTTGTTTCTTGGAATGGTACAGATTGGGATCAGGATCGCTCCTGGACTGTTCGTGTGAAGATGGCCACGACCGTTATCCAAGACTGACCTTGATCCAAGCTCACAGGGCCGATTGGTTTGATCCAAGCTCTCAGGGCAATCTCCTGGTTTTGGCGAGATAATCGTTACCATTGCTTCGTAGCTGATACGATAAGATGGGTTAATTTCCCATGTGCTTGATTCAAATCCGTAGAGTCATTCATCATGATGAGAACGCATGAAAATGGGAACAATAATGGAGAGATATCAATGATTTGCTTTGGACTCGTGTTTTTGTGGTAAGAAATGGAGTAGTCACACAGTTGCCGAATGGGTAAAGAAAGGTGGAAACCGAAGGCGAAATTGAAGGGGACAAGAGACAAACGCAAAAGGCAAACCCAGTACAGTGAAGGGCACTCCACCCTAATGCATAGAAACCCACTTATTATTAGGTCTCCAAGGAGAGATCAGTGATGATGGCTGCACCTTTGTCCTCCATACCCTGTATGGGAATATGAATGCTTCTAGGTAATGATTTGCGCCAACCGAGCTCGTTCTTAAAAGATTAGTCATGACAGATGGTAACCTCTCGACAAACATTATATCGTTCTATAACCTCTCGACAAACATTATATCGTTCTATATATCCAATTCTAGCAAGGATGATGACCATGAAAACCGAGTCTAAAAATGATCGTGGTTAGTATTTTTCTCGATGGAATAAGCAGGTCTTGATGTTTGAATGTTTGTGGCAACCATGATCAACATGATCTGATAAAGTATACGGACTGCATCAATTTCTATCGCTTTCATGGTCATATGTCTATATTAGTTTCGATTAGATTTGAGCTGGACAAACCACATGAGGACGCTCACATACATGTCTCCCCATCACACACGTGATTATAGCGCTTGTTGCGAATTTCTAGGCCATATCGGCACTAAGTCGTATAACGATGTTCCATGCCACCATGATTTTCATGAATGTACATCAAGCTTCTATCGTAATTGGCCAAGATAGGTCGCGTTGGATCCAAGTTGGGACCATGTCATTGGGATCAGTGCATCTTGTCCCTCGCAATTTGTTTAGTTGGAAAATTGTTGGATGATAAAGTTTGCCAAATTATCTCCATCTTGACGATGGGAAAAATGGGAAATTAGAGTCACATTATTGACTTATGTGCAGTGTTTTCATAACTTAAAAGTCAGGAAAAGTTATGCTTCTCACCCAAAATTGAATAACGGTAGTATACACATAATTATCCATATAAAATTTAATATGACTTTTTTTTTTCAAACAATCTCTTTCATGATTATATTGTCTGTGATAAGATTATATATATCTTTTGTTCTCTTCTCATTATCGTAAAATTCTGATAAATTTTATGTGTAAATTAATTTTATGATTCACTCATGATCCTTTAATTACATCTAACATTAAACTGATATTATGTACAGGAAAAACGTTACGATTATTTTAAAACTCTAGACTTCAGGCTTGGCATTCCACCAGATACCAAAGTCGTAAATAACTCAATCAGCAATGACATTTCAGCAACCACACTATTATGTTTCTTTAACACTATAAAACCCAAACTTGACCCATCGTCTTCCTCCTCCTCATCGTCTTCCATCTCCCCAGAAAGACCACTGAAAAATCAAAGTCAAAATCAAAACCCTCAATCAAAATGGCAATGGCTTTCAAAATGGTAATCTCACCCCTCTTCTCCACCCTTAAATTTCCTCATTTTTATCAATTCATCGACTAATACAAAATGTTGTTGCAGGCGACGACGGGGATGTGGGTGGCGGATGAATGCAAGAGCTCATTCATGGAGATGAAGTGGAAGAAAGTGCACCGCTACATCGTCTTCAAGATCGATGAGAAGTCCCGCCTCGTCACCGTCGACAAGGTCGGCGATGCCGCAAAAGGGTACGACGATCTCGCCGCGTCGTTGCCGACTGATGATTGTCGCTATGCCGTGTTTGATTTTGATTTTGTGACGGTCGACAACTGCCGCAAGAGCAAGATCTTCTTCATCGCTTGGTAGGTTTGCATTGGTGATCTCTTTTGATTGATTGGTTTGCTAATTTGAATTTGATTTCTAATACGTTTCATACTTGTTTATTAAATGCGGGATTAATTTTGGTCGGCCAGAGAAAATGTTAATGTGTATTTATGATTATGATGACTCTCTGTGTTTTTTTTTTTTTTTTTTTTTTTAAATCATGATTATGATGACTTTGAAGAAGGGTAAAAGTGTGAAACGGATAAGCTTGAGTGCTTACATGGATTCAACTATGATGCAAATGCTTAGAACTTGATCAATTTGAATTATAAAATCGAAGGAAAATGATTTGAAGGATGATGATTGACAGATTACGATTATATCTTTCAAACAAATACAATTGTACATGTTTGAAGATGTACTCTATCCAGCTTGTGACCTAAACATCACATGAATTCTGATTTTATATTGAGAATCAACCATAACTTATGTATCTTAGCAATTTCATTTTAGAAAGTTATGTTTTTCCTATAAATCCTGACTTCAGAGTTTTTATCAACTGACATGTGATGATGGGATTATAAACCATCGTTGTCGAGCATCATTGACTTATATACCATGGTTGTTAAGCATCACTCATGATGAATTGTTGCTTGGGGATCTATGGAGCAGGGCGCCATCAGCGTCCAGGATCAGGGCAAAGATGTTATATGCGACTTCAAAGGCCGGGCTTAGGAGGGCGTTGGAAGGGATACACTATGAGGTTCAGGCAACTGATCCGACGGAAATGGGCTTCGATATCATCAAGGACCGGGCACAGTAGAAACAGAGCTCGAATCCTGACTCCCTTACGGCGTATAATGTTGTATGTTACGACTAATTGGGTATCTTCTTATTCCTGCAACGACTTTTTATGCAGTTGATTAGTGCGCCATTATGAGGAGTTGGATTGTACTCTAATCTAATCTGTTGTAACATTATTAATAATAAAGTTGTACGTGCGGGTCGAGCTAACCCAATCAAAGTTTTCTGATGTAGACTGTAGTGACATGTCTCATAACCCAATCAAAGTCATCAGTTTGTGGCCTTTTTCCTCGTTATGACTGTTCATGTGTTCAATGTTACTGATTCACTCTAACCTTATTGTACACATCATTCATAATAACGATGACTAGTAGTGGACTATTTGTAGGATGGATAAAATCATTGGAGTTGGTATGTTGAAACTCATGGTCATATATAATTAAATGAATGTGTCACCATTGTTATTGGTATTTGGTTAGGTGGGGCAAAGAGGAATACGATTCACGTTAAGTGGATTAGAATTCTGACGTTGAGTGCTGAGCGGGACTAATTGATAAAGTATGATTACTTGTTTCCAATCAATCATGTACAATTAGGCACGCCTAACGCAATCTAGTCAGCGAAAGATGTACTCCGTCAACCTGAAACAGACCCAATCGTTTGAAATTGGTCTTCTATATGTTTGGGCTTGGGCCCGAATTCCATTTTAAAGATATCATGGGCCTCAACCAGGCCCAAAAGGTCATACATATGATGATGGGGAACATTAGGGGTTTGCATGGGGCTCGTGGCCGTTTCCCACCCCGTATCGATAGTTTGTAGTTCCAAAAATATATTGTCCCGTCTCGTCTCAAATTTTCGGTTTCGCTTCATTAACTTTTTGATATGGGAATATCGAAAATTTCGATTCTTTAGATACAAACATGGGTTTTTAGAATAAGATAAAGGTCTTTTAATAATTTAAACTTTATAAGTTGATAAATAGATTTAGTTTTCAAATATGACGATTAAAACATAAAAATCGATGATAAAAGAAAGGAAATAAGTAACTTCTCATTCAAAATTTAGATTACTTCAATATAACGTGTGAAATGAAAATCATGCTCTTCTTTGAGTGTTTGTATTTGTCTAATTCTTGGTTAAAACGATGGGAGTGAAGGATCCATGGTTTTCTTCAAATGCAATTGGAGAAGTGTTCATATCAGGACATATTAAGTCAATCTTTTATCAATTTCTTATTGCATTCCAATTCAAGTATAAGGACTAATGGTCAATCTGTGGCAGCATGAAAATTGTGCTCTATTCCAATAGTTAAGCTTAGATTACTAACAACCAAATAAACAAAAATGAACTCCATGAACAATACTAAGCATGAATAGCCAACCAGGACAGTTCTTACAACTCTTGTCCTGTTCCGTATCGAATTTTCGATTCTTAGATTTGGAAATGTTTGTCCCGTATCAATCTCGATCGATACGAGTTTGGTACGACGGGTTCGATCCAATTATCGGGACGGCTAGGTCCATCGAGAAAATTTTGCTCCCCTAGGGAACATGTAGTGTGGGGGAAAGGTCCGGTTCAATGATAATACGCCATATTGATTAGTGGGGACAACAAATTAATCACAAATGACAACCCTATAAACTTGTGTAGATGTACCTATCTAAGATATATAGGACATATCTTTGTTAACTTTATATTGAACTAGCGCATAGTATAATCTTTATTGTCAAGCTGCATATCAAGGCCATCGATATATATATATATATATATATATATGCATTCTGTGCGAGGTGATCTTAGTTCTTTTAGTACCGTCCATTTCCCTAAAGACATGCATATTGTGGAATATATTCCATAGGTTTAAAGCATCATGTTGCATAGGCATTGTCTCGGGTGGTCTAGAAAGTCATGTGCAGCTTGTGAAGCAACCTCCTATATAGCCAGAGCTCGAGGTAGTTCATGTAATGTTGGTGAATCAATTATGATCATCATGTCATGTGTAGAAACTTTATGTATATGATGCGTTTTTTTTTTTTTTTCTTCATGCGTTTATATATGAACTAGCTTGATCATGGTTTTAGGCCTTTAGGGCATGCACCGGGGAGCGGATGAAGGAGTAAATGGCGCACAGCATACATGAAGCAACGTCCTATACAACGGCAACGGCTTGAAATTTTTGCATGTGTATGGTAGAAGTTGGATCATGTAACATTGTATCATGATGATCTGCTAGCTTCACCTTATTGTCATGCGCACATATAGTTCTTGTTCCATACTTGTAGGAATGGTTGTCGGTTTTCCCCTGAATTGCGGTATTAAAATCTCTGATGTTATTATGTTACTATCATGATCAGTTTTCCATCTCTACAACTTAAATCACAATAAGAGACAAGAAAGAAAGACATGTTCCAAACGTCATTGTTCGAGATCGCAGGATAAGACATCAACAAAAAAAAATCATTATTAATTATGAGGAGTTATATTAGTGAAAAATCATAAGTTCCAAATTAAGTACTTTCATTTACATTATCCAAAAAAGAAAGTAAATTTTATTTGCACTACCGAAATCATGCATGTAATCAAACCCCCAAAACCGCATACAAGACCAAATAAATGAGACTCGCAATCCTCTCCTTGAAGCCCCTTCTTCTCTGGTCATCAGGTCCCCAAAAGAAATCACATGCCATTAACTTCCCCTCCCAACAATTAAAAATTAAAAATTCAACGAAGAAAAACAATAAAAAAAGAAGAAAATCATGTAACCTCATTCTCATTCCAATCCTCTCCATGTATTATTGCCCCCCCCC